>VZTL01068157.1:49088-63450 GCA_013400535.1 Scopus umbretta | reverse complement strand
CGACTGGGGTTGAACCACAACAACGAAGCAGCTGGATCAGTGGCTGCCCACCCTACAGCAGCTGAGCTACCTGCATCACTATTGTTTCAGCACTCAGACCAGGGTCTGAAATACACCAGCAGGGCTGACGTAAGGGCTTCAACGCTGAGAAGAATGGCAGGAGCCGTCACAGTATGCAAGAGGTGAAGTGGCAATGATTTCTTAGGCACTGATGTGCTCACTCAGGCTACAAGCAATGCCTTTACTGCAGGGGCCAGATGGCTTCAGGTAGCCAAAAAGGCGCTGGGTGAAGGAGAGGAGATGATCCAGAACACTGTGATTGACTCTGGAAGACAGGAGCATTTGTAACTTTGGAGAGCCACATAATGCCAAAGCTGGGTGGAACAAGGGAAGTCTTATCAATTCTTTCACAAGGGAAGACCACACTACCTTTATGTTTTCAGTGTAAGAAATGCAGTTGCTAAAATAGAAGACTGCTATGTAGGGGAAGTGTGCTAAAGCATGAAGCAGCTTAAAGGAGGGTTGTAGCCTAGAAAAATGGAAGATTAAAGGGGTTTGCATGAGAACAGTAAGAGCACGCATGAGAACAGAGAAGACACTATAATACTAAATTGCACTTAAATATCACTAATTTTCCCCAAAAAGAACAAAATCCCTTTGCTAGGCTCACACTCAACCCATCTTGCTAAATAAAGCCTAAATTATGGGCTAATCATCTCAGCCTCCCTGCCCAGCTGACAGAGATGAATCTAACACCTATGTGTTATTCTGTGCATATTTCAACATGGAGATACAAAACAGAAATTGACTCCATTTGGAGAAGAATGACCTAAAAAAATCTCAAGCCAACACACACAAAAAAAAAATCTGTTAACACGCAATTGAACCACTACATTCTCTTGGCGTGCTTGTAGAAAGGCAAAAGATGGCTAGTAAATTTTTAGTGTGTGTGTTTAAAACTGAAATAGTGTGGGGCAGGGGATGGGATTTGCTCTCCAACCTTTCCAAGCATACTGTACTCTCTCACACATGGTCTGCAGCTCCTCCAACCTCTCCATGCTCACTGCTCTTCAAATGGTTTAATTCCTCCTAGACAGCTGGCAGTAACTTTGATTTTCTTCCCAGCAGATCTGACGGATCCTTGCCTCCTCCCTGTCTCTGATTTCTCTAGCAAGCTCTCAGTCTTCCCACACTGCCTGCACTCTTACCATGGATACCTGGCAAGTTGGGAGAATGCACCCACCAAATGTGCGTATCCCTTTCACATGTTCTGTGCCATAACTCAAATAAAAGCACGTGAGTACTTTTAAGATGGAAAAAGAAGAAAAAAAGAGAGAAAGAGATACAAAGATGTTTCATTTATAAAATACAATGGTACACTACATATCTGATTTAATAATGTGTATATTATACATATATACTTTATATAATTCATGTATCTCACACAAATGGAGACAGGCATCAAAATGATTATAACCTGATAATATAAATGTTATTATTGGTCTCCTGTCTTGGTAAGAACTTCACACAGATGGTTCAGGAAACATTTCTGGTGCTTTTCCCCTCCCTACATATCTGAGCCTATGGATGGGAGCTGCTATGCACCATCAGATACACTGCCTGCTTACACCAAGACTTTCATCTTGTAGATACTAGCATTAAAAATTTCAGGGGAAAATGAAAGAAGAGGCAGACAAAAAAGAGAAGAAATAAATAAGAGAGTAGGCAGATGTAGGTTTTCACCTCCACAGGCATCACTCAAATTACAAATCACATCAAACAGCAAAGCACGAGACCTTCTTTCCTGTCCAAAACTTTGCCAGTTTTCAACTCACTGCTATTTTGTCATCTTATTAGAACCCTCCTGATTTTCTTAGTGTTAAGCTGAAGCAATAGTATTTCCCAGTGTTCTATATTCAAGATGCAAGCCTAAACATCAGGCTAAATTAAGGGTGTTTACACACCACAGAATGAGCAGAGCTAAATGGTTTTCTGAGTGATACGTACTTTTGCAGAATACCTATCCACATTTCTAAGGCATCTAGCACTGTAGGATCTTCTGACAAAAAAAGCTTTGTTCTATTTAAGTCTCCAAAGACTTTCTTTTTCAGTACTGGAACACACTGAACAGAAGGTGGAAAAAAATAAATTGCCACATAAATGCAGGCATAGAAAAATCCTGTGAGTCCCACATTATATTACTGATTTCTTCTCTGCTTTGTGCACAAATGACTGATACAAACAAGATAGAATCACATGCACGCAGCAGACAGCCTGTGAACTCATCAGGGGCACATTTGGAAAGGCAGGTACTCAACAACTAATTGCTTTGGGAAAGAAAACAGTGCAGAGGGTTACACCACAAGGATTCTAAAATAACTGTAGGGCAAGTAACACTCAGCCTGAATTATGACAGGCCTAGGTTTATTACAAAGCTCCAGAAACCTTCTCCTGTTCTGTAGCACAAAACATATGCAGAATTAAAACTTATGCCTGGGCAGAATATTTCAGCTGTATATTACCATTCCAAAACCTTCCATCAGAAAAACAAATTAAGAAACACAAGTCTTGGGGATGAGTCTTTTGCCATCTCTTCTGCACGCTAACACGCGCATCAACCATGCTTCGCACGAGAGAAAGCATCATCACACATGCCGCCTGTGAACTCACAACTACTCTGTAATTTGTTTGCTAGTGAAAAAAATATATTTACAGAAGATCGTTAAACATCACTATAAAGACAAAAGGCCAAACACCTTAGCAAGGTTTAAAGCTCTGCTAGGGACAGACCCTACTATTCCTGATAAAATAACCACTGCAATACCCAAATGCATAGTTCAAATTTTATTTTCTGTTTAAGACTACACTGATACTCCGCCAAAACGACTAAACTGGGTCACAATACCTTTACTAGAATAGGTACACATCTTTGTAAGGCAATATTCATTATTAAATTAGTAGTTACATTTTTAAGAGAGATATATATAGATGCCACATAATTCTTTGTTACTGATGAAAATGGCAAAGGTTCTGCAGCCTGAAATGTTTGCTTACCATTACAAAGGGAGATGAGAAAGATTCTCCGACCAAGACAGATGTGTATTTAAAAATAAGTAAAACTAGGGATGACAGAGGCAGCTGTGCAACCTAATTAGGTGGGATGAAGTCAGGCCTGATGATCTCTTGCAAGAATATATTCCACAATTTGTTTTTAAGAGAGTTATGAATTTTAAGCTCAATGAAATGTAATAATGGATTTCTGTATACAGAAGAGCTGATAAAACAATGTTCAACACTGTATTAAAAGAGGTAAGCTTCAGACCTGGAAGAGGAATTACTGCTCTAAACCATTTTTGTCCTATGAAACTCTCATGCTGCTGGCCAAGGGATGGGGAAGTTTTGCATTATGGTGTGTAATACTGGCATAAAAGCTGGAGAACTACCTGCCACTGGTTTCAAAATAAGAAGTTAAAAAAAAATATGTACAAGCACATAAATGTCAACTGCCTTTTTGCACTAAATATGGCAAAACTTTGGCTATAAAGAAAACAAACAAAAACCACAAAAAAATCCAGCCTGTACAGATTTTCGTCTAAAAATAAAAAAATAATTTTAAAAAAAGCTTTTATTTCCTTACCCATTTATGAGGGAAATACAGATTTGGCTTTCATTCAGATTCAATCCCAATTACTAGCTCTGTAGCGGCCAGTCAGCAGCTTAGATGAAACTGGAGCGTTAATACTAGCATGACCACTGCTATGCCATCTATACCGAAAAGGAGCCCATTTACTCAACCAAAGGGTTAAAATGGAATGGCACAGGGAACTACAAGAACAAAGCATCCCTACCCAAAGGGTCACAGAAGTAGCCATGAAAATAGCCCTCCATCTCAGGCCAGTTCTGGACAGATTCAACATTCATATCACAGACTGGCTACTCTGAACTGTCATCACTGTTACTGGGTCACCGACAGCAGTGGCAAGTGAATGACAGTGCCGTCCTGCAGGTATTCTCCTACGGAGAGAGGTTGGATCCATCCACGGGCCAGTGGGAAAAGCTCAAAGTGACTCTGAGACCATGACAAAGAGCTGACAGCTCCAGAGTCCCTCTGCTATTTTTTTGCTAGAAGTTTTTTTTTTTCATAGAAGTATATTTACATATTTTATAATTACTTCCAGAAGCCTAAGATCAGTCTTCATTCTACATGCTTCCTCCTGGGCTGCAAGACTACGTCAGAAGTCATGCCTGCTCATTTAGGGATTTTACATAACTGCCCTCGACAGGCACACAAACAGCACGTCAGCACACATGATGCCTTCCCAAAACAGCCTTCCCTACTTGACCTCACCTGGCCAGCTTCTCTGGTGGAAAACCGCAAAAAGTAAACACTAGCTGGAGACCTTGGACCCAAATATCCCACAGAAGTTCAAGGCACTGTAAACCAGGACCCAGAAGCAAGTTTATCCAGAACACATACTGCCTAGGAAATAAAGAAAACCGGAAACATCACTGTTTGCTTGTTGCCAGACAAATTAAATACATTAACAGGTTACTGTGGCCAAATAAGGAAAGAAAACGTCCCAGTCCTTCTCCTCATGCCTAGCAATGTGGTTTTTAACTGTTCCCTTCAACAGCACTGGCCACAGGAGACCCTTCCGTAAGCCACTTCTACTCTGCTGCTGCAGGGAATTACAATGCAGAAAAATGATTTAATGACATTTAAAATTGCATTTTTCATTTAAATAGTAGGAAGTACACATGCAGATTTGGCCTGCAACAAATACTGCCTACAACAGCAAGGAAGCTCAGCAGAAGACTAACGCCACACAGGTAACTACGGGCACAACTGTGCCACCCAGCCGCCGGGGTTGGACCCTCAGGCAGAGATGGGCACCAGCACCTCCTGCTGCCAACCGCAGGAGGACACCCTGGGGCCCACACAGTGAAATCAAACTGGACTTTTGTTTCGAAAAGGAAAAACATGCACGTTCAGTAAGGTCTGTAAGCCAGAAACTGGTACTCGGCTCAGTTGGCTGCCTGGATTACAAAGGCAGCCCATACACAACCCAAGCAGGATGAGTAAGGACTCCCCAGCACCGCCACTCTGCCGCCCCGCACGTTGCAGATGGGCACGCGGGGATGCCCATCCACTGCTGGGAACTTGCACAAAAAGAGAGCAAAGAGGGGGGAAAAAAAGCAAGGAAAACCCCTCACAGGTTAGATGAAGGTCAGGATAGGAGAGCAAATACTAGATGAAGGCAGTAGCCTACCTTAAGAAAATGAAAATATAATGCTAGTACCCACTGCTGTGATAAGCTATGTTACTGTTGTAGTTTGCCTTGAATGGTGCCCAATGACATTTTACTATATTGATCAAAAGGTTAACTAGTTCTGCAAGGATTTCCACCTAACACAGAATACTATTTTGCAGCATCAAATGCATTTTTCAGCAGTTTCAATTCAACTTTTTACCTTCCGGAGCAGCAATTCAACATGCTCAGATTAAATAATGTTACCTCTTCACTGGGGATGACAAAACACTTCAGTGACAGCTGTGTCCCATAAACAGAGCTAACAACTTCATCTCACAAAACATTTCAAGAAGATAGTTACAATAAACAGTCCTGCACTAGAAAAACAGAAGCCTTGAAAGTAGGCATTTTGCAGACCATATAAAAAAAAAGTTTCTATTAATATTTTTGTTTTGTACCGCTCTGACTTAATTCTATCCAGCTTCTGTTACTACTTTGCACATGTCACCAATCACTTCAATCTTTAGTTTTTCTTACAAAAGGCAGGCTGCCTGCTCTCAGTGTTGAAGTAGTGAGTAACATGGACAGAGGGGACAAATGTACTGCTTCAGAAGCTGATCTTTGGAGACTCAAGCTTTGAGTGTACTGAAGTTCAGTCAAATCCTTTTTGAAGTATTTTTTTTAAATTATTTCTATTGCTGCATTAAACAAAAAAAAGTGGGTTTATCTCATTTAATCTACTCCTTTAACTTAGTCCTTATACCAAGTTTCACTTATATTTGAAATGGCAAATTTGTTATTCTTCGAACACTAACTATTGAACCAGAAAACATGCTCTTCTATGGAGGTAAGAATCAATGTTACTCCACAAGCACGCTCTGTATGCTGGCTTCTTATAACAGAGTAAGAGACCAAAATGAACCACTATGTTAAACCACTGGAAAATATCCCTAATGAGCTAAGAGTGCCTCTAAAGTTGAGAGAAAACAAATTTAATTAGCCCAGTTGTTTCATGATGTCAAAACAGACTTTGAAAGTTTTTCAGCTGAAAATGGAATATACTTATACACAAATTAGATACGGATTTTAAAAGACAGGAAAGAAACAGCTCATATGAGATGCAAAAGGGAGAGCACAAATTTGAAATTACTAAATAGACCTGGCTTGTCCCTCTGCAGTACTTCAGCAGGATGCACTAACTTTGATTAGGTCTATACTGACCAAATAAAGGCAAAAATCAAATCAGACATAAGGTATATGTAACATGTAGTTCATACTACAGGCACAAACTCCTAGGACAAGCCCTTGCTTCCATGAGGTAAACTGAGGAAAAAGATATATTACCCCATCAGCAATTACTCTTGTTCTAGTTCTATCATTTTCCCTCCTATGAGCAGAAGCATTTACATTTTTTATCTATTTCATCTTAAGCATCACCAAACCTCCATAGGTCTCTGCCAACTGACAAGCACCACAGCCCATTCTATAGGACACTAAAGCTTGAGTAAAACAAACAAGCACAAGATCTTTGCCAGAGATAAATATTTAAGGTCATTTTCCTCTACTTAAAGGACTCAGAATAAAAAGAAAAGCATCTTGAATACATGAACAAGATAGATTAAATACACAAAATTCTCTTGATAATTTTTTAAAGCAAAATATTGAGCCTTGCATCACTGAAATTATAAACAGTAACAAAAGAAGAACACTACAACATGCAATTTCACATCTTGCGCAAGCAGAATTACTTCTGACAGCAAGAAAGTGAACAAATTCATCCACAGAAATGTGGTGCTTATTTTAGGAATAATCTTCATGCAAAATTAAAGATCCCTTTCTCAAGGAAAGAAATGTAGATGAAAACATCTGGGGCTACTGGTAGGAGAGATCACTTTCTTACTAAAATAGAGCTACATTACTAAAACCAAGGAGCAAATGGTAGCAATGGGACCTCTAAGGAAAAGCAGAGAAAGGCAGCACAGAAAATTTTGTTCAGCAGCTGAGTGTAAGAGAGTTTAAACCTTTTATTACTAAAACCTGAAGAAGGAGAGACGTGTAATTTCCAGATATACCAATTTCACCAGGAAAGGACAGGAACTGTTTCCCATTAACATTCTAATAATGGAAAAATGCCCAAGGGAAGCGAACCCGTAATGCAGCAGAAAGCAAACCTTTCAAAAAGCGTTTGTGGCAATAAGCTGCAGAGAGCCAGCACCAACACGGTTCTCTCCAGCTGGCTCTGCTGAGCCCCACTCTGCAGAGCAGAGACCACCAGTGAAAAAATGGAGAACGCAAGACAGAAAGAACACAGTCCACACACACAGACATAGGGGAAAAGCAGTCAGGAAAAAAAAAGGGTCAGATCGAGGACACCCCTCCCGAAACAGCTGGGAACGGGAGTACAGACGGGCAACTGGGGAGTGATGTTTGAGAGGCTTTGTGCTGCCCTGAAGGAACACTTCCATCCACAGTCTGCTGGTAGAAACGAAGATAAACTCCAACACTTCAGAACAACGATGGCAAAAACCACTTTTCAAATAATTTATAATTATAAAATTTTCAAATAACAACTGGCATCAAAAGGGAACCCGAGTGTTTTGTCTCATTCTGTCAGCACAGCTAGTTATCAAATTGTGTAGCTTCTTCCTGAGGCAAGGCGCCTTCTGCAGCAGTGCCCAAACCCAGCCTCTCCAGGAGGACATCTCCCTAGACAAACACACACGTCTCCTACAAGGAACCCACGCTGAAGGGAAACGTATACATCATCTCTAGCACCCCAAATCCATAACCCCAAGGCATAGAGTATCCAATTCTATCGATACCACTTATGTAATTTTTCAAGAAGACTCAGAAGATATGGGGACAAATAACAAAACAAAGCCAAAACAGATTAGCAGGTTTTTGTCAAGGCCAAGAATGACGAGCAGCCATACAAAGGGAACTGGTCGCACACAACATTTTCAAGTATTTATAGGAAATAGTTATTGGAAACCCACAACAGGCACATCTCTCTCCAGAGAGGAGATGGAGACAAAAAAAAAAACCAAACCCCACACTCAAAACCCCAAACCCCGTTACTGAAGAATGCACAACCCTCCTTCCCCCACTGCTGCCGAGGCCAGATGAATAAAACAGTTCAGGCCAGCACACGCTGGCTCTAACGCAAGACATTACACACACATGGGTTCACAGGGATGCACGACGCACTCGCTGCTGCACAGCCCACTTCTCTGGCCATTAGCAACGACATTTTTTTGAAAACTGAAGGACAGAAGCAAACGTTCCGGAAGACCGCTGCATCCTCACACTTTTTTCTTTTTCCATGCATTTCATGCAACACGACTCCACCTAGAAATATTTTCATTAAAGCACAGAAAACAGCAGTTCACAAGAAAAAATCACACAAGTTCAGGTAAGTTCAGAACCCCCCCCGGTGTGTCCCTTGGCAGCGTGCTGAAGCTAACCAGCCACACTGCTGCTGAACTGCCACCAATACACAAAAGCCAGTGGAACTGAGTATCTATTCAGGCTCATAGTTAATGTATAAAATATTTATTTATGGATGTCAGGTAAAAATCACACTTGTTTTGCGGAAAGCAGTACTTCACAAAGTGATTTAGTCAGGGAGAAACCGATAACGAAAATTATTAGGAACATAAAATTAGAACATAAATACAAATGAACAACTTTGAAGTTAACTGTCCAGAAAAGGTATAACGAAGATAAAAAATTGGGGATTAACTATTTCAATTGTTTCCACTGTAAATGTTTATTTCTAAACATGAAGGATTTAATATCATTATCTTGCCACTAAGTCAATTTTCTTTAGAGTAGCAGATTCCATAACCAAATAAGCATGTTTCCAATCCTCCAATTCTTGTTCTTTCTTTAAAATAGTAATACTAGTAACCACCCAATGAGAAAAATGGGTTCAAGTAAGTACCAGGATGCGCGCGCAGCCCATTACACAGTCCATTTCACGCAGCATTAGATCCATTTTGGAGGAGGGAGAAGGAAAGGAAGGTTAGTTACCTGAATAACCCTTACAGAAGGGGAAAATAATCAGATTGTAGAATAGGCTTGTCTTACAAAAACAAATACAATGTTTATATACTTACCTGCACTTTACTCTGAAGCACAGGAAGCCACAAAACCTAATCAGTTTTAAAGACGGTTTAAAGATCTCATTAAAGGCAGATGGAAAATTAAAGAAGAATGTTGAATGTTTTGAAGAATCATCCTGGTCTATGAGATGGGATGCTGGCGTATTTGGTTGCCTCAGGCTGATTTTTCTCCACAATTCATTATTTTAAAAGAAAAACAGCTTCCTTAGGATGAAGACTTATTCAAGATTTTGTGTAATCCAGCCAAGAGAGATAAAATATCTCCACATCAGGAGT
Organism: Scopus umbretta; assembly: GCA_013400535.1. Classification (NCBI taxonomy): domain Eukaryota; kingdom Metazoa; phylum Chordata; class Aves; order Pelecaniformes; family Scopidae; genus Scopus; species Scopus umbretta. The sequence continues at coordinate 53,798 of VZTL01068157.1, read as the reverse complement.
ATTTGGGTGACTTCATGTTCTTGGAGGCCTGAGACAAATACAGTGGCAATATTCACAGATTGAGACTTGATTAGCAGATGTCAAGGCCCAACAGAAAGCCACTATAAAAGGCTACGGCTCTTTTACAGAGCAGAGAGGGCATCACGACAGGATGGCTACAACAATGCAGTTGCGTACCATTATATTAGAAAGATTTCCACTAACTGTAATCTCCGCCTGTCTCTCTCTTTGGTCACTAACTATAAATAGCATCAACCCTGAAGCATTAGGAAACACAACATGCTAAGTGGAACCTCCACTAAAAGAAATCGATTCAACCACAAGCCCGTATTTTGGCGCTGGCAAATAGTTTCTTGAGACGTAAGATACAAAAGCAGACACATTAATGCTGTACACATTAGGAGCTCAAATAATCTAGGACTGAAGAAACAGGAAACATGAAGCTTGCTAGGGAAGTAAATATGGAGTTTAGTCCTGAGATACAAGTAAATAATATACTGTTTACTTGGTCTCATTTTGTAGTGGACAAGCCCACTTAATTAATTTTCAAAATCAAGCTTCCACCTACGCAAGCTTCTGCATTAAATCTAGGTCTAAGACGGTGGCCAAGGAGGATTATACTACAACTTGTTACTTGACATAGACAGAAGCATAGATTTAGCATTGGGCTAAAAATTCCAGTCACGCAACCTTAGAAGCCCATGGTACATCCACTCAAATCTTTAAACAGCTTCATTATTGGCATTCATGCAATGACTAGTATTTTTCACCCAGAAAAAGGCTTGCAGTAGCTGGCAGTGATTGAGGTGAAGAGATCCCTACTGCCATAGAGTGTAATTCCATAGCAATCTGAATCATGAAACTGCATTAAGAAATTGATAAGTTATAATAATAAAAGCAGGTTGTGATAGTAGGGGAGGAACTGTAAGAAATACTTTCCCCATATAATAAAGAGTGCATCTAATATGCCATTTGATTTATTTTTTGCAAGTTTAATCATGTTAGAAAGTATCTTACTGTGCAAGTATTTCTACCACATGAACTCTATAAACTAAATAAAAAAGTTATACTTATTGAGAAAGTGAATTATTCAACAAGAGTCAGCGGCAGATTTATCAACCTGGCAAAGTAAAAAATGTATTATATGTCTACACTGCTAAATATTTTATTTAAAAAAAAAGTCCAACAACAAAAAAATCTGCAGTGAATAAAGTGCTCTTCTAATGAGAATGCTGCTTTGATGTGCATCTGTGTTATGGAAGCAAAAGACTTCTTCCCTAACAGAAACGTTACTAAACATCACCTAAGAACGAACCACACACCCCCCGCCAAATCACCTTGACTGCATTTCACAGGACCAATCAACCTAAAGGCAAAAAACGCTACAATTAGTGTAGTGTCTTCTTGGACTTTGAAATCACATCCAAGAATATTTCCTGTACCTCTAAAGGCATATAATTATGCAGTAATTTGCAGGAGTTCATTTCCTCCTACACTGTGCCCAGAAAAGTCTTGAGGGCAACTCCTAACGCTAGTTAAGCTATAGAAGATGCGTGTAGGGGGAAAGCTGGAAAGACGATACTGGGGGAGAATCTTTAAGAAATATTTTCACTAATTATGCTTCAAAATTATGACAAGCATCTCCCAAGGAAGATGATAAGCATACCAGTGCTGGAAAGATTTAACATTCTGAAATGCAGAAGTTTGGGGAAAAAAACCCAGCACCAAAAACCTCTTTATTAGCAGTTCTTGTAAAAAAGGCTAATATTAGGCTGTATATCATATATAATCCAAAAACATGCAAAGTAGACAATTAACAGGTAATAATTCTACAAAAGTCATCTCATCCTCTTAGATAAACTTCAACCACCAGAGGCTGTCAACCATTCCTTATGTCAACTATTCTCCATGTCATCCCACCTTTAAAAAAAAAAGAAAAAAAAAATTGATATCCCAGCTCCTGAATCTTTCTTAAAATAGTCTCAAGCCCATCCACAGTTTATTAGGGAGAAGGGGGGGAAGGGAGAAAACAGCTATTGCTTACGCAGACGAAGAGTCCTCCTGCTTCCAGCAACAAAGCTGAGAAGGAAAGCTACTTTCAACTCTTCCTGTGAATCCCGTTAAAGCTAAAATCTAAAGTCTGTACATCCTGAAGAAGCTAAAGGTCCATCCTTCCCTTAGCCAGCTATTAATGTGAACAAGATTCTGAAGCAAGGGGTTATGCAATCATTGAAAGAAAACAATCAAGACCTCCCAGGAAGATCTAAAACAATGCCATATGGTAAGTAATGGGTTGTTTGTTTTGGGGTTTTTTTTTTAATTTCCAAGAACACTCAGAAGAATTTGTTCAGATCTTAATGGAATTTACCACAGCTTTTGTCCTTCTCAGGAATCGCTGCCCATTTTATCTGTCTTTACCAGGAAGGCAACTGCTGCTAGAACATCATGTTTTAGGGTCTAACATTTTCAGAAGAGGAGACAAATATTTTTCACAAATTAGGTACTTCCTTAGTCTCACACATACTCAATGAAGCAGGACAGAAATTCACAGCGTGAGAGGGATAGGGTTCCTCACCCTTCTTGTCTGCAGCGCGAGAAGTGGTGACACTGAGAAATCATTAGAAAACACCCCCAATTCAGGTGACGTTTCTGAGGAAATTAACGGAAACCACAATTACCAACCACCATTTGCTGTTGATGTACATCTTAAAAACAGCACCATCATGGGCCACAAATTAGCATCTTATTAGAGAGATCACAGAATCACAGGACAGTGAAGTATCATTTATTTATGTATCATGATCTTCCAGAGTAAAATTAATACAGAACCAACAAAGACATTTACCAAATATCAAAATTAAACAGAAAAATAAAAGCATGTTCAAAATGCAGAAGGTTGCCTTAACTTTCAAGAAAAACGAAGCTTCTGTTTAAATTCTTTTTTTAAATGAAAAAGATATAGCCGATATAGCAGATCCAACTTACATAGTGCCTTGACCTACAGCTTAGCCCTGTAAAAACCATATTTACGGAAAACATAGCTGGGACAGACGTCAGAGATGCTTTCCTTCTACAACTCAAGTCACCTTATTAAAATGAAACCTCAGTGCAAAATTCAAACCGACTGTAATAAGCATAGCTATTTTTTTCTTGAAGAAAACTAATTAATCCCAAAGCTCTATCCAAGCTTAATATAAGCTTGTACAGGGTTAGGAAAAACAAGAACCTTGGAGCTTGTCTATGCTGCCTACTCTTCATATACCAAAGTTCATTAGGGGGAAAAAAAAAAAAAATAAACGAAAGAAAGCATCTCAAGCAAATAACAAGGAAAAAACCCTACACCTGAGAAAATTAAACATTAAGGCCAAATTAGCACTGCATATGTCTTCAATATTTTTATTCCTTTTTCAAAAAGCTGTGTAATCTCAATATTGCTGCATTTAATTGTGCAGTAATTCCCAGCTGATCAGAAGTGCAGTCAAAAACACAGCCTCTCTCCAGAACAAGGCAGAAACACTGCTAAAATACCAAACTTCCCTGCTGGGCAGTTTGCCAGAAAACAGCTCCGAATGCCTGGATTTCTTCCCAGCTGTGCGAACGCACAGCACCAGAGGAAGGGCCCGCTGCCTCCGTCTCCCCCGCTCAGGACGGCGGCGCGGCGGCATACCCAGCGCAGCGGAGGGCAGGCGCCGTGCGCCATCCTGGACGCCTCCATGCCCTGCCTGCTGAGCCAACGGGAAAGATCGTGGGTGGCTTCGGGCGCTCTTGAGAGGTACGACCGGCCCCGTCCTACCGCTGGCAGCTTGCCTGACCGAGTCACTTGACAATGTTGGCGTTTACTGCTCGAACTGAGCCAACCGCTCCCCGCGGCACCGAGAGCCGCGGCTCTTCGCTCCCCGACTGCGGCCCCCGGTACCGCTGCCCAGGAGCCCCGCGGCTGAGGGCTCACCAAGCGTGGAGCGAGGCGTGGGCGCCCGTGTCGCCCGCTTCCAGGCGTTTCCTGGCAGACAAAAGCTCTTCACGCGACAAGCAGGAGTCCGACACCAAAAGACGAAACTCCGGCAGCACCAGCCCCTTCCCAATGCTGCCGGGCGGCAGCCAGGCCGGCGGCACGCCGGCTGCTCCCACTTCTGCTATCCACACCATTTTCAGTTTGTCTCCGCGACGCCTCCAAAGCCATTTACAAGCATTCCTCTAGAAAAACCGTCTTCAGCTCCCTTTATTTCCAGAACTAGAAAGTAATAAGTTGGACTGGTTTCCTGCTGTCAAGGCTCTCACAGGTTTTGTTGGTTCACGGCATACCTGGTAGACATAATGCACCAACACGAAGTGCAGGCTGTCACGAGCTATAGTACAGACAAGCCTTATTACAGCTAAATTATGTCCCAGAGGCTATGTGACAGACAACTTCCCCTCTGTTATCATCAGAGCAGCGCACAAACAGGAGAGGAAAGGAGCAGAACACAGCCAGCTCCTTCTGGAAGAGTGGGGAAACCCAGCGGTTGAATAAACGGGCTGGATGGGGAAGATTACTGATTGCATTTCAAACTGATTACTGATTACTTAATGGAATAAAAGACTGGGAAATAAAAATACAATTTACCACTCTAGTAATGATTAAATTTACCAGTCAGAACTGGTATGTGACAAAGCACGGTGCCCAAGAACCCCTGACAGCCGTATTTTGATGAGTACTACATTCTTAAGGGG
>VZTL01068157.1:27052-49067 GCA_013400535.1 Scopus umbretta | reverse complement strand
GGGGGGGGGGGGGGGGAAACAAGTGGAAATTGCAGGGGCACATACGTACATAGTAGATGTAATAAAATGTGTTATTAAAGCTGTAGTAAAACCTAATAGCTGGAAGCAGTAATAAATACATTTAGATAAAACTTATGTTTTAACTGTGAGAATAATTAACCTTTGAAAGCAATTTATTTATTGATGCAGTGATTCTTCTAAGTGTTCAAATTGAACTTGAATGCCTCTAAATATATCTTAAGAGTAAACACTTTCTTCAGTTTCATATTGCTACAACAAAGGGAATATATGAGGATACATGCTTGGGTTTGCACAGTCCCAAAATAAAGCATTTCATCTGAGCAAGATTCTTGCTCTGAACTCACCTAAGCATGGTATTTCTGCAAAATCTTTCTCCATCAAATAATGTGAACTTAGAAGTATTTTTCTATATTATAAATGTAACTGCACATTGGAGAATTACACCCGGGGACGACATAGGTATTTCTGACCTCTCAGCTGATGGAGAGATTTCCTGCACCGCCTCAAAACATCAGAGCCTGCCACATGGTATGGGATGCCTGAAGAAAAAGCACCTGAAAATACCCGAGCCATTTGCATAGCAACAGTGAATCATTAAACGATTTGCAGCAAGTCATTTCTATGTCAAATCCCTGATAGGAAAGACTAAGCAGGGCTAGATCCTATACCCAGGAGTCAAGATTTTAGAAAAACAACAGCAGGGCAGACAGCAGACACTTTCAGGAGGTTCCTTCCCATGCACTTGCCACTGACATATTTCACTGTGCCACATGGGTTCAAAACTTTATTTCTTAAGGCAGCAATTTAGAAACTAAGTAAAAAAATATTTCAAGTAATGAATATAAACAATCCTTTATACTATAAATTCAAACTGATGTTTTGTTCTGTTTTATTTGATGAAACAGGGCACATCCCTTAGTTCTGATCCAGGACCACAGCCACTGACCTCCATGACTCAAGTAACAGCCTGTTTAATAATTCAATGTTTATCTGCAGGTTCTCTGAAAATCTTTGTAAACCTATTAGCAACATGGTTCTGCTTCGGTTACAGGCTACAGAGAGCATGGGTGGTAAATTCTGCACTTTTTTTTTTTTCATGGCAAATTAACTTCAATCTAATCTCCATCAAACATAACACTTCTTTAAAGCCTGTGCCTGCTCAGACTGATACGAATGGCAAATATTCTACTCATAAACTGTATAGGCTCATAAAATCTTGCATCTTAATTAAAAATAAAGAAAAGAAATTGTAAATGAGAACAAAGTCATGGCAAGAAATGAGATTATAATGGAGCTGCTTTTAGCTGGAACATAATAGTTATAAAGCAACTGAGCAACTGCAGGAATTCTCTATTTGGATGTACTTCAGTGTAACAACTCACCCATTCTAATACTAGTAAAAGAAACAAGACACTAAATATTGACTTCAAGGATAAAAATATCTTTCAACAATCTAGCCCATACCTGTATCGTACGTGCAAGCGTTCCATAAATCAAGACACTGTACAAATTCAGGCTACTCGCAAGAGAACACACTTTATGAATACTTTTTAAGGCTGTTTTTATTTCACAGTCTTTTTATGGCGGTATTTGTTTTCCTCTGCCCCAAGCTCTAAAGCATTAGCTTCAGAATAATATGTAAAGAACAGACTAAACTGACAAGGACGTAAGGAAAAAGTATCCTCTAATAGTGAGACAAACTTAGAGTGTACTTTTTTAACTTTCCATATGTTTTCCAAACTGCAAACTCCCAGACTAACAAAACCCTTAAGATTCGAGCTCTATCTTCAGGTTTTTTGTATATGACAGCTTTTAATAAACATTAAAATATAAGGTAATATAAAACTAATTTCTTTTAAAAAGTTCCCAAAACTATTTTCATTTCCAGAGCCAAGGAGAACGGAAGTCTGGAGAACCGCCGGCACCGTTCTGATGCACTGCCATGGACGCTAGCGGCTGTAAGGCAGGAGACTCCTCAGCACACCACGCACTGCACCTCTGCACCCAAACCAGCTTTCTCCTGTTGTTCTAACAGACGTATTTCTGAACATACCAAAAATGTTCTGGAGGCAACGCTTACAATAAACACCCACCACGAGCAAAAGGAATTGTTATATTGATGTGGTTTCTTTCCTCCTGATTCGAAACCATGCCGAGATCCAACGATAACCAGACAACAGAAGGCAGAGTTTGTCACTGTTCTTAGCTGTATTTTTGACATCTGTTTCACAGCTCTTGGAAAGCCCATTTCCATTAATCTATCATGAGAAAGGACAGGAGATAAAATTCCCAGGCTGCAGAGGGTATTAGGAGACTTTCCTAGCTGACTGTACATTAAGAAAAAACTGTAGCAGCCAAATTATGTTACTGTGAATAGACGGAAGATGCTGTAATTCTATTCCTCCTTTTGTCTTAATGGAGTTATTTATGTTGCAGTCTTGAGGGCAGACCACTTACCAGAGACATTACCAGCCACCTGACACAAAGAAACAGCAGACTAAGAACAGAAGGTGACACCCAGGTCCCATTCCGCAGGAGCACGTCTGTGCTTCCCTGGCTTAGCCTACAAATTATCATTTGTCAAAGTTTACATATATTGCTCCTGCTGCACATTAACATTTAAGCAGATTCCACCAAACCAACCCAGAGATTCATTATCAAATCTAGGTAAAAGGGAAATGATTAAAGGCCTCATCAGAGAGAGCGCTTTAAATGACTTAAAAGCATAGCCTTTGTGGTATTTATGCATTTCAAAAATAAGAACAAAAGTATGTTTGCCATTCCGTATCATTAAAACATAAACATAACAAACTGCTTCAAAGTTGAATACTTTCCTAGAGATTAGTATCCTAAATTGAAGAGGGATAACATGCTAGTCATATACAGCTTCCACAGAAATTATGCACACGCAGCATACCGTTAATAACTGTGCTTCTTTTATTTAAAAGATTAATTTCAAGCACGTGGCCTTGAAAGCATGAATCTCAATTTAGACGACAGCATTCCTAAGTGGCTTCTCTCATACACAAGCAAAAGCAACACTAAAAACACAGGATCTGACAATGACAGAAGGTTCTGGAGAAGGAGGAGTGAAAACAGGAGGAGGAGAGGGAAGACTGTTGTTACAAAAAAATTGAATTAAACCATTCATTATATATATATGTAACTCGTGGGAGGTTTTAAAACATACAACAGGCTTTCTACTTTTTTGTAGGACACTAACACTCTGTACTCATCATATTTGCTACTGAAGAATTAAAAGAAAGAGGTCACTTAAGAGCACCTACCCACCTTATGTAACCTTGAGTTGCTAACCCCAAATTCTAAGTTTACAGAAGTAAACATTAGAAAAGCACCTTCAAGATTGAAGAACAGTCTGTGACATGAAAGTGTCTTAGTACTCGCTTTGCAACCCTGAGTACAGAAACACAGTGGTCAGCCTTTTGAAAAAGAAAAGTAATTGGAACGAGCTCCTCTGGATTAACTCAATAATCAAACCCCTCCGTGTTATTGATCCATACGGCGGGAGCTGTGTGGGTTGAAAGATATTTCAGTTGTGAGAGTCTACTTTGAAGGCTAAAATAGAGTTAAGTGTGGTGGTCTCAGCCCAAGTCCCTCCAAACACTAATAAAACTCATCTCATTTAATCTGGACCAGCTGACTTCCTGGTAAGACACGCGAGAAGGAATTGTGTTTCACTGAACAAGACCGGCGGTAGCAAAAACAAAGCACCAACAACTTTACAGCACAGCCAGTGGTCGTAGAGAAAGTCTCCATCTGCATTGGTTTGAGGAACAGAGAAAAACCACCTCATTGCCTTCAGGATGTTTATCATCTAGCATCATAATTAATGCCATTTCAGTTAAACTGCATATGGAAAGCAGCAGGAATTAAGAGTAAATACCAAAACTCCTGTCAAAAAGAAAATTATTGCAACAAGCTATGAACACTTGTAATTATCTCTGTGACTGTAGTTACTAGGCTTTGACTTGCTCTTAAGAGTTTTCATTCAATCTCAGCACAATAAATAACAAGACTTCAAGTTTGTTCAGTTTTCTCACTTGAGATGGGGCAGGAGACATTCACATTTTTAGGGATTTATAGAAATCATGATTTTCCAGACAGGATTTAAACGCAATCCTACAAAATACTTCCCATTTGAAGATGCTTTCAGGGAACAGGAAAGGTTTTGGAAGCCAACAGATCTCTTAATTTGCAAGCTACTTTTAATGCAGTGAAATTTTCACAGCACATTTCTCTAAGCATGAATGAAACCAATGTAATAGTCCAGTTTACCACACCCTTTATGGTTTAACCATAAGAAATAAAAACTAGTTGGCACATGGGAGAATGTCTGTATGCAGTGCTTGAACCGAGACTCCTAAGACTATCCTGAAGACTGCTATGACAGAGCAAGAAACAGAAGGCCCTGCTTTATGGATTACATAGTACATTCAGCATTCTACTTTTGACATTGTGTGACTGATTTGCACTAGTTGGCATCCACTGAAAAATACATATATGTTGAATTATGCTATATACAGCCCCCAAGCTACAGGCATACTTCTCTGCTTATCACTAAGATGATTTACATCATCTATAAGGATGCAAGTCCTTCACTTCCACTGCCTTGTACAAATTTATTCCTCCTTTGTTTTCAAGTTTATCATACTGGAAAATGGTAAAATTTTAGTTTATTCATTTCTGTTCCTCTATTATGTCAAGCTACCCTGATAAAGAAGGAAAAAGTTTTTCATCCATCGCCAACAAGGAGTTTAACCAGAGAACCGAAGGACAAACGAGAAGGCCAAGGAGGGACGGATGCTTCAGATGCTGGAATCCAAGCTGTAATCTTACAGACAAAAATGCAACAAATGCTTTATTTTTCTCTTTTTCCTCCACCATCACACTACTGCTGAAATTGTATACAAAAAACAGGAGGAGGACAAACTCAAAAAAACTTGTAACAAAAAGACAGCTAGGGCCAAATCAACACTTGGCTTTATTTCAACCCAAAAGAAAAACAAACTTCAACACAGGGAAGAGCAAACACTGGGAAGGGTGACCATTTGCAGGCAAGAAAGGTCAGACATCTGAACAAACTTGCTGGACCAGGGGAGCTCTTCAGACAAACACTTCCTTTTGGCAAACATCTTCCCACTTACAAAACACTTTGTCCCCTGTGAAAATACAGTACATTTACAGCCTTCCAAGTGAATGCAATGTGCCACTGGACACCCAATATATCCTTATGGTGTTACCAAAAGGTAGCCCATAGCAGAAGCCTCCAAGGTTTGCATCAGCACTGAGCACATCCCTAAGAAACAGGAGAAGAATATGGCTCGCTCAGGCTACGGGTCCACTTCGGTTGCGCACACTTGGTCAGCCAGGCCCAAACGTGAAGGTTTGCTTTCGCGTCACAAAGTGCTCAGCCAAGGGAAGCATGACCAGTGAGTTAAAACATAACAGTACTGTCGCTGTAGGCATTGAAATTAATATTAATTCTTACAAACCTTGATATAAAAAATGAAGGTAAAAATCCACTAAATTTGGAAGAGGGGTTATTTGGGGACAGGGAAGAGAAAGAGGAAGCCTATTCAAAGTCATTTGGTAAAAAGCTAAACTGCAATCAGAAAATAATTTTAAATTATTTTTCCATAACAACCTTGTCATATTTAAAGAATAAGCTATGCAGAGTTCTCCATTGGATAACTCCTGAAGTCCAAGTACATTGCTCTTCTGTTTTCAGAAGACAAAATGATTGGGGGAAAATAACTTAAAGATGACAACATACACGTGATTCAGAAATGAGAATTTAAAGGTATTTCCAGTGCATTGGTTACATTTCAATGCAACAGCAAAAGAATCAGGGCAAGTTTGTTACTTCAATGACCTTTTAATCAGGGGGAAAAAAAAGGAGAAAGAACTCTCATTAACCAAATTAGTCCAGAGAATATTAAATGTTCTTAATTTTGAGTACAACTCAATGAGTAAATAAATAAGCTAGAGCGATGTAATTTGATTTTAAGCATCAGGTATTTAAAAAGACTCAGTTTCAAATCACTTGAAGGCACGTGCAGTATTTCCTATTTCTCTTCACAGGTACAGCACAGTGGTCCTATACACAGGAACACCCTATCTGAGGAACTCAAGAGCATGCACAACTCGTGTGGCCCTAACCACTGCATATTGAAACAGGTTGAAACCTGGCAGGGACTTTGCAAAGTCCCAAGAGGAGAGGGCAGCCAAAGTCAAACCACAAGTTAACGGGAACTGTCCCGTCAGGCCTGATGTAACTTGACAGGCGCAAGTTATGCACCTCCAATATCCACAAATCAATGACCAAGAAAAACACAAAAATAAGTTAAAACCCTAATATCAGAAGATAAATTTTAGGAAGATTAAGTAAAAGCAACATGAAATTCATTACTATCAGATAAGACCATATATTACACTTGTGCGAGAGCTCTGTGATTTAGACAGTTTTCTTACCATTTGTTCCGTAGTTGCCCATGCTTACTTGCACAAAGCCAAAAAACAGATTGTTACAGAACTCCAACATGTCCATTTCGTGCCAGCTAAACTCGGGCCTATTTTTCAGCAGCCTCAGCTGTAGCAAGAATTACTTCAAAAAAACTCCTTCTCATAGACAGTTCTCTGATGGCAGTTTTCAGCCCTCTCAGTGTGCAACATGCCATAATATATGCATGATCAATCAAGCTATTAAAAATTTCATTGATGTTGAAACTGAAAGATTAATGGGGTCCTACTCCTTAAGTATCTCAGAATTAAACAAGTTCTGGCAATGAAACGAGCTAACTCCACAAGTCAGATTGGAGATTACAGGAACTCCAAACTTGTTCCCTGCTTATCTTTAACAGTATTGTTCTGCGCAAAAAAACTGCAGGTGTTATAGAGCCCTGGAAAAGGCCTCTGAAAATATTTCTCTCTAACAGACAGAAAACAAACATAGATGACTAAAAGCAAAACAGATCTCCTCTTAAGAAAAGGCACACCTACTGCTGATTCAGAGGCCAGTTACATACTAAGGTTTTGGGATCCCTCTGTTTGTTTTTACAACTCCCAAAACAAAACAAAAAACCCCAGAAAAACAAATAAAAAACCCCAAAACCCAATATAAAGTTTTAAGAATTTTTAACATTTTGGTTATCATATCTGCCACATATTTTAACAGTCGGTATCTACTTTTGCCCGTAAGCAGGACACTGCAAATCCTGAAAGCTGTATACCTCTTAGAAATTACTTATTCACCCTCTGTTAGGCAAGAGTGTTGCTTTGCAACATAAGACACAGCCTCTGCTAGTTATCCATTCACCTTTCTGAAGAGACATAAATGGTTTAGGATTTGTTTTTGTGTTACATGAACTTTAGAACCTATATAGTTCCCTTCTCAGACTCAGACAGGGAGAGCCCTAAAGGTGGACCTTCACGGTGTCCCCACTTCAAGTCCACACCCAACTGATTCCCAGAAGGGAAGAAGCAGTAACTCAACAGTCATAGTGGGGGAAAAAAAAAAAAAAAAAAAAAAGGAAAAAAAATTCTNAAAAAAGGAGATAAAATAATTGCTCTTTTCCTACAACAGCGACACAGTGACTTCACAGACAAACATAAAGGACCCTTCAACTGTAAAGTAAGGAAAGACTATCCAGTTTCTCTCTCAGAGCATGCCAGACTCCCCTTTCCCTTTTGCCAAGATCTTAAGGCCAGCTCTGATCGCTAATACTTCTAGGGAATAAAAGACCCTTACATCTGCAAGAAGCAGGGCCAACACACATGGAGATGATGCACATTTGCTGTATTTCTATCATACCAGGTTTGGGGCAGGGAATTCTCAATGGAGCAGCAGACTCCAAGCTTACCACCTCATTTGCCTCATAAAACTCTGGGAATAAATACACAACCCTAATCTGCAAACACTCTCCCAAAGCGAAAACAAAGCGTGCTATATATTTTATGCCCCACAACACGATAAACAGCATCGTCGTTTCACAAATATCATAAAATTTGAAGTCTTTCACACATTTCTAAAGTCCAGTGTTTACATGGCAACTTTGTATCGACTGCACAAGAAACATTATTCTTAAATTACAGTATTATATCAGGTACTTATCGGTTATTTGCTTTGGTTCCCTAGAAAATACCTGACTAAAAATTTTAGAATACAAATGTAAAATGGTTATACCAGAAATTTTGCCTACTACAAGCACATTACGGCAGACAGAGATAAAACTCATCGGGCTCCAGGCTGCCATGGCCTCAGACGGTGTCGGTGATCAACTTCAGTGCACACGAGTGGCTTTGAAAGGAGACACTGTGACATGAGCCTGCAGATCAAAAAGGAAAATTCAAGCCCTTAAAAGGGATTACAGTGTTGAGATAAATGAACACAGGTGTCACCGGTTTATCTGGAATTAGCATCGGAATTTGAGACTTTCAAGAATTTAGAATGTTTAAAGCCTGTAAATAAATTAATCTAGTGAAGGAAAATAATCTGTAAAAGAACTTCATTACTCAGGGGTTAAGTTTCTCCACCACAGAAGCAAAGATCAGAGCTAGACAAAACACACAAAGATATTCCTCCCAAGGGATCAATGTGCCCACAGAGACCAGGGATAACCCTGAAGCTTTTTTGCTCTCAGCACACTTGCAGTTCTGTACTGACTTCAGTTTTGCTAGGAAATGAACAATCTCCGCATTACAGCATCAAGCAACAGGCTAAAGCAGCCTTAAAGAGACAAAGAGAAACTCCACTTCTTTGTGATGGGAAAAATACTTTCCAGCAATATTGTTAATCAATACCAAACTAGTATTTTAAACACTTAAATGCTACGGCCTGCGGATGCAATTTGCTAAGTGTTTCCTTAAAAATAACATATCTGAAATTCCCTGAAAAAAAGGCCCTTCAGTTATATGCTTGAAGCCTACTGAATCATTTGCTTTCTTCAAAGGGGACAGGAAAATAACCAGTCAAATCTTTCACATGCTTAAATGCTGTAACAGAAGTTCTAAAGATTGAGTTCCTGTATCTTAATTTCACAGTGCTACCCCAGCAAGTTACTTCAACTGAATAATAAGCATGTCTCTTAAGACAGGAGGTCCTCTCCGCCTTCTGCAAATAATACAGACTTGTATTATTCTCGCTGATCTACTGAGTTGCACCCCTCACAAGGAGATTTTCATTCCTCTCTCTGTGGACGCCTACTTTAAGAACTGAGAAGGACAACAGAAGAAAACGAGAAAACCCTATTTGAAAAAAGGAGACCTCCATTACTCTGATTTAGCACTTGTCAGGAATGGCCCACGTACCTGTCCTTTCCTGTTTGAGAAGCCCCTGTTCCAAACCAGAAATACAATGAAACTATTTCTAAACTTTTTCATTTCAGATAACTAATCACATCAAAATTATGGTAATGAAAACAGCAGATTCCCACTTGGAAAAAAAGTTAATTTGCATGATTAGGCATCAATTCTTTTATCAAAATTAAAATAAAAATATGTATTACTTAGTTTGGATCAGCTTCTTAATATGACATTTAAACATTGTTCACCTCCCTTTCTAAGACACTCACATTTCAAGGTGATGCATCCATTTTGTGAATATTCATCCATGTTAACTTTCTATATCAAACATTTAATAATCAATGGGCAATACCTAAACAGAGAAGGAGGGGAAGAAAGGGAGAGGCAGAAACACTGTATTTACTTAGAATCTCCACAACAGTAATTTTGCTGTATTTTGCATGTACCCTACAGTTCCCAGTCTTCTGCAGTGTATAAACAGCCAGAAGTCCCAAACCATTCTCTGTGATTTTAAGTATATATATGCAAACAGCTATATGTGGGAATTCTCATGGCTACTAGAAGGATTATTCAAATTCTAAAAAACTTAAGCAGCAGCATATTATAACATAGCTGAGCATATCAGCAAGCAGTGAATTTACCCTAGGCAAAAGGACATGGTTCACATCGCAACAGAGAAGACCAGAAAATAGCCAAGAGGACTATAGACTATCACCTGAAATGGAAAATGTTGGAAGTAAATTGGTAGGATTTCAATTGTAAGAAGCAGCTTCTGAAAATATATTCATTTCAAAACCAGAATATATAACTATTCAGAACAAGGAAAAAACAAGAACAGTCATCTAGAAAGCAGACAATTTTTCAGTAGTCTGTAGGGATTTCTGCACATCAATCAGCAGGAGGTAAGGAAGTCCAACTGAGTCAGAAAATAAGCAGTGTTTGTGAATAACAGAAAATGTTCTTTTAAGCATGAAAATCTGTAATGAATGCATAAAGAATATTTAAATGGCAATACAAATAAAACTGGAAGTACTTACTAATAGTCTAAGAGCTAACTTAATCTTATCAAAATGACAGAAAAGCAGCCTCACAGAGAAAATGCTTATGTATCTTGGTTAGCAGGTACCGTTGAAAGGATAAACACAAACCAGAATTAACAGTATTAACACCTACTTGCAATTATTTTTCTTTAGTTAGAGCAACACTCTTCCACTCCCTAATGACAAACTTAAAACAGAAGAACTGAGATGGTAAATGCCAAAGCAAAGGCTTTTGTTAAATCCAAAAGCCTGCTGCTGTCTTTCCCTCTGCCTAGCTGGAGTTTCAGTGCCCATCACAGAACGATTTCCAGTTAAAAAACAATAGCAGCACTAAAGCTGATAGTGGACTCTGACTGTTCATCCACCAATTAAATACAGCCACCTCCGAGCAGAAACACAACATGCGTTTGCTGTACCTGGTCCCTGACACAGCTACCGCTGCTGAACACATCTAATGAATGTAAGCTACAGAATGCAACTGAGAGACCACCACTGGGCAGGGGATACTCCGCCAAAATGCCCATTTTGCAGATAATATTCCATGTCACACTGTACACTTGCACTGGAGGTACTTATCAGCTGGTTTTCTCTTATCTGTAGATATAAGAAACTGCAGAACGCCAAAGGGTCATTTATTACCTGTGTATAAAACTTACTTTCAGGAACAAGCAGCAAGGAGCCTCTCAGACAGCAGTGAAATCCCAGGCAGCGGCTAGAAGTAGGTAACGGCAAGCAATAACAGGGAGGTGACAGAATAATATCACCTTCTGCCTATTTACTTTCACATCCAGACTTTGTAAAGTAGTGTCAGACAATGTGAAGATTTTATTGCAATTTCAGAAATGACTGGGGAGGGCCTTCAAACGATGATAGAAGCTGTATTAAAAATGGACAAGATTTCAAACCTCAGAATTTGAGCTCGATAAGGGGCAGTTTCAAAAATACTGACAGCCTAACATTTTGTAGGTTTTATCTGTTGGGTTCCTCGTTAGACTTAAATCAAGATATGCAAACAGACACAAACAGAAATTAAATCTTTTCTTTTTTCCAACTAGCCCAAAACTGCTGGGGTAAATGGTAAAAGTAAAAGCATTTTCCTAATCAGCGTTCTGAACAGGCTTTAGATAAAATACATAAAAATTACGGTCTAGAATGTCACCTGTTGCCTATCCAAAACTGACTATTCTGAACACTAATCTTCTGTGAAACGCAATCTTTGAAAAGGTTCTTCTATTCATTGGAAACAAAAGGGAACCAAAACAATAATGCTACAAATGCATAAACACTTGAATGCAGTCTCAAATTGCATCATCACTTCCTCCTTGAGTATCTGTCTTGTGAATATGTGTAGTACAAGGTGGGGAGGATGGGGGGGGGATATTAATTTTTTTCCCCTAATATATTGCTTAAGGCACCATCAGATTTGATATGCACATCCAATTTCACCATGTGGCTAGTCCTCAACTTTAGCTTAACCTCTGAATTTTACTTACCTTTCAAGTATGTAGTTTCTGCACTTACTAAAGCTGGCTATATAATCAAGCGCGGTATATTCTGGAAAACACCTTTTCCAGAAGCAAACACTTCCTTTTATCCAGTAGCAATGCATTTCCTGAGATAAATCCAGTTTTCTTCTCCGTGTGCTAACAATGCTCTCCAATACACAGAGCAGCACAGATGCAACCGTTAACAGAAGCTTCATGTTTCCAGTTTCTTTCCCCCTTCGCACACTGCGATCAGGCAAGGAAAACCCAGACGATGAAGCACAGCTGATGGTTTCACTGCATTCCCACCAAACAGTATTTATAGGCCATGTAATACCCAAATCACTCCCAGCATTCTACATCAAAAAAGTTAAGAACTATAGACACCATAAGGCTGACGTATAGCTCCCTCCGAAATTAGGAGGCCAGGACTGAAGTAAACTAATAACTTAGTTCTGGAAAGCTGATGCCATTTCCATAGCTGACTGAGAAGGTCAACCCCTTGCTCTTCCCTTTAAGGTCAAAAGTAAACATCAGTCTGTAAGGGCATGCAATTTTACTGCATAAGCACTAAAATCATATTTCACATTGAAAATTTAACCTGATTTGCATGTTCTTATAAAACTTACCGGTATGTGATGATTGTCTTTCACAATGACATTTTTTTTTTAAGAAAAAAGTAAGCAAACAAAAAATAATCGGTATAGTTCAACAATCTAGTTGACTCTGAAAACTTGTCACAGTGTGCTCACAGACCCTCAGTGTAGGCTTGGCCCAGCAAAATTAAAGTGTCAAATACCCAAGTATGCCTGCTGCTCACATACCAGCATATTCCTGTAGGACTCCAGCGCGTGCCCTTCTGCCTGGGAAATACAGGAGCACACTCCAAAACAATCCCACAGACAAACTTACCTTCCTGTACCAGAAGCAGTCCAAAGCTAATACAGAGGTTTATAAACAAGCAATGTCATTCTTTTTTTTAAGGCTAGTATTATCTTTCCTTTAAAAATAAGGTCACATCCAAAGACTTTTACATGTTTACAAGTATTCAGTTCTGCAAGGCTCTTCATCTAATATAGCAGTGCAGATGTTTCTAGGAACATTCTCTGAGCAGCCACTGCTCTCAGGGATATTGGCTTGACCAAATACGTGATTTCTCAAATTCTCTGCTACATGCTAATATAACACCTGAAGACAAGTAAGTAAGGCACTTTTTGGAAGGAGGCAAAATTTAGTAAAGGCTTATTTTGCATTTGTTTTTTAACCTTACAGAGTAAGCAAATGGTTTGCCGTTATGAAAGTCAGTCTTACATAGTGAATATCTTCGCATACTATATACATAGAAAATAACGTAGGCAGTAACAGACCCTTAGTCTGAAGGAAGAGGGAGACAGAAGAGCAGTTGGTCAGCTGCCTTTTAAATACACTTCCACAGAGAAAATATTTGAGACAGGAAAAAAAAAAAAAAAAATCTGTCCTTTGCTAAAACCCACAAGGGGGTTGAATAGGTAAGAAAGGATTCCCATAGCTCCATGTTGTAACTACTATCAAAGCAACTGTAAATTAAGCTCTAAGTAGAGACACTGCTGACCTTCACTCAGAAAGAAAACAGCAAGTCAAATGTACCATTTAATGCTAAATTCATCTTCCACAGGACAGCAAAGCTGCTGATCTTTTCTTACATACCTCCCAACCAACTACCCTAGCAAGCACACCACATGCTGTTCACCTTGCAGGTCCCGTACGGCACTTCTCAGCATACATCCTTCACACCTCAACAGTAACCACAATTTTCAGCCAGGAGTGATGAGAATGAAAAACTCCTACGTCAGCCATGAACTAAGGACCAAAACCCAGAAGAACATCTAGTTTCTGACTGCAAACAGGAAGGTTATTTTTCACTTTTTTTTTTTTTTTTAACAAACAATAAAAGTCAAGGAGACCTATTGTACAGCGTGCAGAGGCATGAAGAAATTAGCAAAGTAAATCTTTGGCTGTTATCAGCTCTATTTGATTTACATGTTCCTGGCAGAAACCTACGCCCCAATGGCTTCTACATTCACACAGAATCCCTGATTTTCTTTACAGAAAGGCTTTAGTTATGGGGTTTTTTTATGTATACATACATAAATATATACATATATACACACACAAAAAACCACAAACAATCCCATGATTAAAACCAAATCTATTCCATAATTCTTACAGCATCATCTTACTTTCAAGAAAGTAACTTTACTACAAGAACTAGATTAACTTTTTACTTGGTCTAAACTGGCAGAAAACCTCTCCATTTCTTTTTTTACAGTCCAGAGAAGACTGACACAGCCTGAAGGAACTCCCAAAACTTGGTTTTGACTTCGAGAGCTGCCTCGATACATGACCTTGGAAAATGAAGAGATAAATTTTGTTAAATGTAGCTCCACTGAGTTCAGTTAAGCTTACTTACAACAGATTAGTATTTAACCCTAAGTGAGTTTTAGAGCTGAGAGAAGGCAATTTAAGCAAGCAATTTCGGGACACAGAAACTCCTACTACAGTCTGTAGTACCAATGAATAAAACAGTATTTCCCTACACATTCACCATATGTCTTCTAACGTGTTTCAAGGGCTTTTAATTCTCTCACAAATATTACTCGTTGACATGGAGACTGCTTTGCTTGAAAGATGCCTACTGTTACTTTTAATGCTAGCTTGCGGCATCAAGATACTGTCTTTAAAAAATAAAAATCTTTTATAACAGGGAAATAAAAGAATTTCCATTAAGGGGAAGAGGACATATATTAACTTAAAAGTAAATTCTTTTCCCCAGAGTCAGGCACAGACTATTTGATATCCGAATCGCCTTCAGCTTTCGTAGTAAATCTCATCAGTCCTTTTTGTTTAATTCCATCTTTCTGGCAAACGGAGAGCTCAGGACATTTCTTTACTGTTGTCTGAGCTTGAAAATACAGCTAAGTCACCCATTATTAATATAATATATTAACAAGCATAGGCATGAATACATAAAGAGTGCTGTTCATCACAACAACCTTCATTTGCAAGCAATTTTTGATTCTCCATTGTTTACTAGGTCAATGTACCACCACAGGGATGATAATGATCCCTTTTAATCAAAGAAATGAAGCTAATGGAAATAATTAATGGTAACTACCAATGTATTAGCTATTTATTTAAGATACATAGGCCTGGGGCAAACGGCTATATATTATCATAGGAAAACTGTGACTTTTTCCTCCCATCTGTTTTAAGCTCTATTAAGAAAATACACTAAACACAAGTTTATTTATGGGATCAAAAAATGCTATCATGACCCAGTCCTGCATAATAACTTCAGCCTGTTAGGATAAGAAAGCTTCCTTGCTGCAAAACAATAAACCCTGCCACAAAGGGATAAACAGAGGACAAAAGAGAAGAGAAGGATCCAGTGAAAATACAGTGGATGAACAAAGAAACCAGACCCACGCAGCAAGACAGAGGTAATGCCATTTAGCAAGGACACAAAACTGCTTTCCTGACCCAAGTCTTAGGTTTTTCTCCAAATGATAAGTAAATATAGACAGACTCTTACTTGAAAGAAAGATGCTGCAGAGACCTTTCCAGAGATCAAACAGGCTCTTGGGCCAAATTATTTTCCAGACTACAGCTAGATATTACCAACTCTCTAGAAAACACCAACAATAAAACTTGATCGGCACATACTTTCCCTATTATTTTCTAACAGGTATTAAAAAAAAAAAAAAAAGTACCTGAGCTACTTGAGGAAAGAGAACCATAGCAAGCAGCAGGAAGTTAACAGGACTATTTATAAATCAGATGCAATATCCTCTCTCAACAAGTGCTTTGCTGAATGGACAACTGAATGCTAAGCATCTTGCAAGAGCAAGCTCCATGTTCTCAATTATTTTAACAAGCATTATTCTCACACAGGCCCTATTCAGCAAACTTATCACAGGGCTTAACTGCAAGATAAGAACAAGCTCAGACACTTTAATATCATTGCGAATATAAGCGCTTTACAGCTAGCAACGGACTTGAGCATACAGTTTATATGCACTGCTGAACTGAAGCTTCACGATACTTAATTATATACCACTGCACCCCTGCGGTTGTATCAGGAGTTATCTCCCCCCCTCCTCCCCCCCGCCATTTGATGGGTTACCTTTATCAGCTTATTTCTAGTAGACCTGCATCAAAACCATTCTACCTTTGATGAGAAACAGAATTAAAAACCCCATGTAAGAACTGACATTGGCTCAAGGAGGTCAGCACGTTCTCTTGAGATCTAGGTGCCTCCACTAATTTTTGTCACATAAGTAAGACAAGTCAAATCATACAGCTCCAGCAACATTTGGCAGTGTGCTGACTTAACATGTGACATTCCCTACAGGTTTGACTAGCATAGCATGATTGGACTGGAGGAGCTGCTTGTGGAGACGATGGCACGGCCAGCAAGCAGAGCATAGGAAGCGCTCATGATGATTTCAGCAATTTTCTGCAAAACACTTTTTAAGAGAAGCAGACAACAGGGCTGCAGACCCTTTCTGACCTACAGAGCCACAAACTGAAATCTTCACGTGAACAAGAGCCGCAGACGATCAAAAACCCAAGGATCGGAACAATACCAGACACGGGCCACAAGCGGGAGATGAAGACTCCCTCTTGGTCCCGCCATTCCCTGGCAGGGCAGGGCTGGGCTGAACGTGCAGCCGGACCCCAGTAACCCAACGGCAACAGCGCACCAGCCCTTCTCGCCCTGCTAACCCCCAGGGTGCCACCTGGTTTGCCAGGTAACCCTGGCCAGAACAGGCCAGTCACCAGTCCCATCAACCACCTCTGAGCTCAGAAGTCACAATCCCACTCCCTCCATACAAGGAGAAACCTTTTTCAGCAACAGAGCCTGCCTTTCAGTTAGGCGATGCCAAATTAATCAGATTTGAGTCCCCAAATGGAAACCAAGGAGATTCCTCATTTACATGAGGAAAGAAATGCAAAAATATGTAGTTAGAGAGGATTTACATACAGCTGGACACATTGAAGCATAGGCAGAGTATCAATTACAGAGATGGTAATTACCAAGAAATTTCCTCCATGAATTGCAAATCTTAATACTGCTCCTAACTAAACCTCTTTTCAGCCTTTTATTTAGAAGAAAGCAGCATATATGCATTCCACTACTCTTTAAAAAGAAAAAACCCACACAGCCTCAGAACCTATATAAAGAATTACAACTCATGTACTGCGGTTTATTTGAAATCCCAAACTGTAATCCAGGACATAAATTCATCATGAAGCACACATTTCCAGAAGTCATGAAGAAAATCATAGAGATCAAAAAACATATTCAATGCTACTTAGAAGTCTGAAGATACAGGGGGGAAATACAGAAAGCTTACCAATATGTGGATAACGGTCACGCAGATCTGAGAGAACAAGGATTATTTTATTTGCTTGACTGTGAAACACGCAGAAGAGGTAGGAAACTAGGAATATGCAGCAAATGTTGAAATGCAAATATGATGCAATCTAAAGCAGGGTTTTGAAATCAACATTGAAAGTTACGATGCCATCCTGGAGTCACCACACAGACCCTGCTCTAGAATGCCCTGTACATATTGTGTACTTCTCATCGGTCAAAAAGCACAGCAAGACATAAGGGGTCAAATAAGAGGTGATATGATCAGAGAGACAGGACCTTCTGTATGTTGTGGGTAGAAGGTGGCTGGGCTGAGAAGCACAGGCAGGAGGCAAGTAAGGCAGACTATGACAAGGATATTAAAAAAGGGAGGGGAGGAGGGAAGGAGAGAAAACTCGGACAATCTTGCTAAAGCTACAGGGATGGAAGAGGGCAATGATCAAAAAGACATGTATTTATCTTTCAGCTCAAAGCTAGTTTTAACATTATACTAGCAACAGGACAAAAAAACAAAAAAAGAGAGAATAAAATTTTACTTTAAAAATGCTATTTTCCAAAACATTTGGTAAATATAAAGTTTTAGGTATAAAGATTTCATTCAAGAACACCAAAAAAAAATAAAAAATTCGGGGGAGAGTCTGCTACCTAACCCTCGCCTGTATTGCCAACAAAGCCAGGAGGTCTAGCTTTCACTTCTGGAGCTTCCTGAAGCTCACAAATATCCCAAGGACAAAGCCATGCTGGGTTTACATCACAGAGTTATCCAGCAACCCAGTAACAGAAGAGGCCCTCAGCTAACCTTGGCCACCAGGAACAGAGGAAACAAAGGCATCAGCGGCGTGCCCAGGACCTCACTGCACATGCCAGTTCCATCATGCAATGGCTTGCCCACAGCGAGCAACTATCTTCTCTTAGCATACAATGCTTGGCAGAAGTCACAATCTCAAAAAGTTTTTTTTCATACTTCACTTGAATAACCACTGTGTATAAGCCAGTAGTAACACACAATTTCTTTCTAGAATAACAAATATATTGATAGCCATGTGAACCTATTTTGATGTAATCCACAAAAAAAATCAGTGACAAAAGAACTACTGACGTGCTCCCTTAATGTCTCTTCTCCTTTTCTACCCACCTCAATGCATAACTTCACTGCTGTTGAACTCAAATTTAAATTCAAAAATTAAAGCATGCAGTAAGGAGAAAAAGAAAGAGAAAGCAAAAAGCCCACACAACCAGATATGGGAAAATGTAAGAGCAGTTGTTCAAATTAAGTTCAGGTTCTCACATAGTAACATAAAGCTTTCACAGTGTTTGGATTGCATAAGCTGTGATTCAAATACTTGTTACAAAAATAACTGGTTACTATAATTTTTTTTTTTTTTTAAAATGTGACTTGAGGTCGAGAACTTACTTTTCAGGAAACATTCATTTCCAGTTAAATTTAACTTGGCAACGTCCGTTTCACTTAAATATCCATTTTGCCAAGGGGAAACAAGCTACTAGATGTAGAATTTACATCACTGCTTATATATGGAATTTTAAATGATTTTTTGTTTGTTTGCTTTAGTTTTCAAAGGCAGTATTGCTCTGCAAAACAACCAGTTAGATCTGTCCTCCTGCATATTATTTTTATCACAGACTGGATCTCCAGGACCACCTCAGTTATAGGAATCCTTCTCTTACCTAAACCCTCAAAAAAGCACACATCCCCCTCAGTAAAACTACAATTCCAATTTCTTTCTTTCTATGTCTGACACAGAGAAGATAACTGTACATTGTCAATGCATTATACTAGACACAGCACCCCAAATTAATGATCCTAAAAGGAAGGAGGCCATTCAGCTGCAGTAAGGATGGTTTGAAAGCTTAAAATACAATTGAGTTTCCAAGCTCTTCACACCCTTTCCACCTCCACTGCCTGACTGAATAAAACGCATATGGCTTTCTGCCAGGTAGGAACAGTCACAACAAAAAGCTTGGAGAACGAAGTGCCACTGAGACCTATGCGTTCATAGGGATCATCAGGTGGGACTGACACATAGCTTATAGCAAAGGCACACACAAAAGATCTTGTCATTCACTCATGAAGCTGGATTTTATCTCGATGTTTATTTTAGCATCTGAGCTTCAAATCTACTACATATGACCACATAGCAAGAAATACCAAAATACTCATCAGAGGAAAGCTCCTGTATCTTATTTTCAGGAAATGTTCATTCCAAATGCAAATAAATCTATCATTGATTACTATTTAATATTCAAAACACTGGAATTTCAAACCATATATCTGAACAACTATGTAAAGAGGTTAATTACATTCCCTGTTTTAATAGTGATAATGGTAGAGAATTTCAAATTAAAGTAACATCATCCTCAACAGACTTCACTGAGTTTGGGGATACAACAAATTTATGATCCTGCCTATAGCTGTAGGTAAAACTGTGTCAGCAACTAGAAATAAAATTCTTTCTAACAAGATCTGAAACTGTGGGCTTTTTCTAAGTACAGGCAGAGTAGAATAATGCACTGAATGGTTAGGTAAAATGTTATGCAATAACTGGACTCGCCATTATGAATTTCATCTCTGTGGATTTCAGTTATATAGTTTCATAAACTTAATTAATAAAACCAAAATTAGTCCTTTGAAGTTTCCAAAATGAAAAGAAAACAAAACAAACAGGTATCAGAACACATTATAAAGATCCTGACTCATAACAGCTGCGTTACTATCTCCCAGATGCACAGGAGACTGCAATCCTATAATAAGCAAACCAACTGTCTAGAAATAAAAATTTCTATTAGGATTATCTGCATGTTCTCAATCGTAACTTTTTCTAACGTGTATTTCACACTGGTTAACAGAATTCTTTGAGAAGGAGGAAGTGGGGGGGGACACACACCAAGTCAGTGGAGACTACAGCTTCCTGAACGTAAACTGTATATAATGGTATAACATGGTACAACACACAGGAGCTGGTTTTTTTTTCAAGCTAGGAAAACAGATGAGAACTAAAACTCTAAACATGGGCCTAGGAATCAAAACTCCTAATTTCGAATGCTGAAAGACCTTCTTCAGGGTCTTTACATCACTTGCATCATTTTACAAAATAACACAGCTCACAAAGTAGTTCAGAGACGTAATTACTGCTCATAAGCTCACTGACCACAGCCTGAAAGTTTCTTTTAGCCAAAGCAGGGAAGCATGTCCTGCCTTGTTCAGGACCAGTTACAACTCCCAAACTTTGGATCTTCAATTCATGCCATCTCTTTCCTTCAGAAAGTCAGAAAAGAGGCTAAGCAACCACACTATGTTTAGGTGTGAAATGGAACTGTTGATAAATACTAAAAAAAAACCCTACAAGCACAGAAGCCTAACTACTGCCAGCCATTTCACATACAGAACCTCACATATACTCACAATTCCTAAATTACCTCCTTCTTAGTTTGAACAGAATTGAGAAAGTGTAGGGTAGTATTTCACAACATCTTTGCTGATCAAGCATAGCTTTTCTCATGCAGTATTACTTTCAATATCTGAAATCAATGCATTCTTTCCAGGAACAAAGATGGTACTAAGTTTCTTTATCAGTTGGAAGCGTTCAGTAAGATGTCATAACACAAATAACACAGCAACAAAAAGGTACCACTTCCCAGAACACTAACGTGCAGGGATAAACTGCATATTGGAAACAATTTTAAGCATGCCAATAATCTGCTAATTTTGCTCCAAATCTAGAAAAGGATTCTGTACCACCAGTCTCACATCTTCGCTTAGGAACAGTGCACTTTATTGTGACATTTTGGGTAGCCTGGCTTTATAAAAACCTGGAGCAGTTACCACTTCCTCTGTATCTTCTGCAATAGTTTTGTTTCCTTACAATCCAACCCTTAGATTCAGGAATAACTCATCAATTCCCACTCTTCATGAAACACCAATACAGGAAAGAAAAGAAGCTTTTAAAATTTCAACACAGTCTCATATTGGGTTTGATACTGTTGAAAGTGAATCTTTTCACTTCCCATCTGATATCTTCTGGATCTGAGCCACAGATATGTAAGAATCATTTCGCAGACAAAGAAATAAGCAAGCAAAAAGCCCGAGATACAATTTTTTTAACTAAAGCTGGGTTTGGTTGTTTTTTTTAAGAAAATTATGAATGAGTAGTTGAAGGCTGACTCTTCTTGGAAGGAGATAAGGCTATCACACAGATACCAGCGCAGACGCTCCTCCCCTCCAAGAACCACAGTGGAGAAGAGTGTGGGAAATGTTATGCGAGGTGGGTGACAACTCACTTGTAATCTTGGCATTAGCTCTACTCCACAAACTTGTCTTAGCATTCAAATATTACAGTTTTCTGCAACATTTTTACACCAACACAGACAGTAATAAAGCGCCACTGACAGTGACAAAAACATTGCTTTGATCGGTATTTTGTTCAAACCATCGTAAGCTCTAGGACAAGAGCACAACTTTTGCAGTGCAAACTGCATCTCTGATGGCATAGCAAAGGTACTTCAGCAAAACTGTTACAACATTAGCCTGACTTAACAGAAACAGAATTATTTTGCAACGAAACAGGAAGAGCAGTAAATAACACCACTTAATGGAAAGCATACATTCTTGCTGATCTGAGAAACTAGTTTTAGCCGAACGATCATTTGTCTAATAAATCCTTTAGAGTTTGCAGGCCCCAAATGTTGCAAGTGTGATGAGAAAAGAAACAAACAAA
>VZTL01068157.1:2493-20489 GCA_013400535.1 Scopus umbretta | reverse complement strand
AGCGTCTCCGTGCCGCCCCCGGTCTAGGCCCAAGCGGCCACGGTGGCCGGAGCCCCGGCCGGGCGCCCCGCGGCCGAGGGCTCTGTACGCGGCCAGCGGTAGGACACGTTCGCCGGTGCGCCCGGGCTTCGTCAAAGCGCGTACGGCTTCGGCGAGAGCTCCGCTGGGCGGACGGCGCCAAAGACGCCTGGCCGAAGGGGAAGGAGGGTGCGCAGCCTGCCCTTACGCGCCCCTTTCCCTCTGTCGGGAGCTTTCCCGGGAGGTGGGGGAGTCACCGTCCCTGGGGGTGTTCAGAAAACCCGTGGACGTGGCACTCCAGGACGCGGTTTAGCAGGCAAGGTGTTTGGGGTTGACGGTGGGACTAGACGATCTCGGAGGTCTTTTCCAACCTTAACGATTCTGTGACTCCCGGTCAAAACCTACTTCTCCGGCGTCAGCGGAGTGCCTGAGGTGGGGATCGTGCGCGTTTTTCCGTAGGGTCTTGTTGGGGTCTTTTCATTCTTAAAATCTCTGCAATCTAAGCAAAGCTCATGGCTGCTGGAGGTCTGAGGCGTGGTAGTCGAATGGTTGCGCCGGTAATTTGACAACAGAAAGGCACGTTTGGGTGTTCATGAAAAACGCTTTGCCTTGCAGCCCCGCGCCCAGGGACCCGTTACTTGGTGCTCTACCAGGCGTCTCATGATACCTGATGTTTTCGTAAGATCTGCTCGAGTCAGATAATTACACGAAAGGCTTCCAAGTTTTCATCCTACATTTTTTTTCAGATCACACATTGCAAAGAAAAAATCGTTTTTAATTTTCAGCTATCTTTGAATGTCCATTTGATGCCAACATACCCTAGTGGGTTACCAAGAAACAGCAGAAAGAAAAAGAATGGTTTCTTAAAAAAACTACTTTGAGGATGTTTTCCGTAACTAAATTTGTGACACCCCCCCTCCCCCAAGCATGGATGGGCAGTGGTTTGTGAGATACATTGTCCCTTTGCGTTTCAGTAACCCTAGATGAATAAGAATACGTTTAGTGTCATTTGTGTATTAGTGTCTTCAGTCCATTGGATCCAAACAAAAGGAAATTAAGTATTTGCTGGTGCTCTGGTTTAGAAATACTGTCTCGTGGGATATAATGCTAACTCCCGCTTTCCACCACCATGTAGTAGGTCCTTGCTTCCCGAGGGTACGTCAGGCTCCTCCCTTTGAGCACATCCTGCTCTGCAGCCCGCAGCCGAGCCCGCTCGCAGCCCGCTTTTCTGCTCAGACCAGCTCTGGGAATAAACTGTGCTCTTGTCGGCAGGGTTGATGAAATCTCAAACGGGCATAAGCAGCGATCAGAAAATTTCAGACACAGTTTTGCAAGAATCAAACCTTTCTTAGTATAACAGGATTTAGGATTAGGATAATAGAATGTTGCTGACATGCCTAGCTTACCACATCTCGCAGGAGGACCTCAACAGAGCTAGAGAGACCGCCGTGGAAGAATTATCTCCTTGCCTGCCTGCCATGGCTCCCTGACCTGCCCGGCTAAATCCTACCTGCCTGCAGGAATCAGGGATACCTATCCATTTACGGCCTTTTTGACCTGTAGTGTCCCAGCGTGACTACTCCTGGGGTGCCAGGGCCATTGTCTTTTCAGTACATGTTTGAGTAATGGAACTGGGAAGCCGTTGTGTTACCTTGCCTTGCTGTACCAATCCCACTAAATTTTTTAGGCATACAGTAAACGTTTCATAACCCCTAATTATTTAGAAACTTTTTAACAGCTCTACAGCTATTGTAGCAAATCCTTAGTCAAATCTTGCAATTTATGCGTATACCACAATTTTCGCAAGCTTTGAAACAAAATGGGCAACAACTTAATGATGGAGATGGGTTAATTGCAAAGTCTGCTTCTTTAAGTAGATAAGCAGAGCCAAAAAAGACATGTTTTCTTCATTAAAAAGGAATGATTTAAACTTTGGTCTATATTTAAAACTAATATTCTAAAAGTAAACACTTAAAATGTTTTTAAATATAAAGTATTTAAAACTTGTGATCATCAGTTGTGGCCGTGTAATCACTGTGTAGCTACCTATTTTCTTACTTGCAGTCTTTTGTTCTGAATTTTTCATATACCTTTATTCCTCCTCCTTTCACCTCACGAGCTTGCTGAAGTGCATTATAATGACAAAGGTGCTACAATACATATTTAAAGATAAAGAAAAAGGAACGCTGCTTTAGGGTAATGGTCTCCTGCTGGTATCTAAGAGCTGAGAAAAGTACATAGGTGAAATATATGTCAGGAAAGCATATTTAGTTTTCAATTATGGTTACTTTATTTCAGCTATAGCAAGTGTATGATGTGAATGTAATTGTATTATTTGATAAATATTGGTACAGTAACTTCACCGTGCCTTACTGACTTGCTTAGATTTCATGTGGGTCACAAGATCTTCTGTGTCTGTCTTCAATCGAGACCATTCTATTCTCGAGGTTTAAGATGATGTATTTTAATGAGTTTGCCCTCCTGAGCAACTTCACGCATCAGCTGAGGAGCACCATAAAGCTTCTTAAACTAAGGCCAAGCCTTTCAAGATTGGTCAGCACTGAGGTACCTCTGTTTACAAAGGGCTTATTCCTGCACAAAGATATTTTTAAATCTGTAGCATCTCCATTATACAGAGGACAGCGAATTTTAATAGGTTCAATATTAATGATGTGACCCATTAAATTTTTTGCTTGAAATCTTCCTGGAACATTGTCAAAAAATGTAAGTGTTTCAAACCAGCAGATGTAGGTCGCTGTTTTGCTGAGGTAAGATTTTTATCTATTTTGAGTAGATAAAAATGACAAATAGTATTTAATCCAAAACTACTTTCAGCTTGTAAACCAAACAATATGGGAAGCACAGTTTAAAAAAAAAAAAATCCTTAAGATAAGTGATTGGTGACAACCAGATCTTTTGATTCTGCTTGTCTTTCAGATAGTCAGAGAAATTTGTGTCACACAATACCTTCCCCACACCGCCATCTAATGTTTAATAAGAGTCCTACTAGCAATTTGGGCATAGATTCGCTCTAGAATGCCATATTGTCAAATTTATCACAGAGCGAACAGTTGCATGGAGTTTAAGCAAAAGCTTAAAAGGAACATTCCTATGTACAAAGTGATCTGCCTGGTCAGCTGAATCATACCTGAAACTGTTGACTGTGATAGGTAAATTTCTTTTGACTGTAATATTAAATTCCAAATCAACTA
This sequence comes from Scopus umbretta, assembly GCA_013400535.1. NCBI lineage: Eukaryota > Metazoa > Chordata > Aves > Pelecaniformes > Scopidae > Scopus > Scopus umbretta. The sequence continues at coordinate 17,259 of VZTL01068157.1, read as the reverse complement.
AAACTGCAGTGATGAACACACCCGAGGAACGTTAATTATTATCTTTCTGATAATTCTATTTTTTATTACTTATGTTTATTGTTACAAGCCTAAATTCAGTAGCAGTAAAAGGCTTTCTTCCTCAAGGCAAGTTCAGAATGCGTCATACTTGATTCTGACCCAAGCCGTGTGGCGAAGCCTTTCACTGCGCTCCTCGAGAGAATGCATTCGTGGATCATGTCTTACGTTCCCACTGCTATGGATTTGAATGGGCTACTCTTGTGGCAGATTTCCCCTTTGTTTAAGGTGTTGACTCTTCTAGGATTCTCTTTTTTTGGAGGGAGAAATCCAGCACTTGCTAGAAAACATCCTTTCAGCCTTGTCATAAGTTATCTGAAGCCCTTTCTACGCCTACCCCAACCATTCTGCTCTCACCAGAGATATTTGGAGGTTTCTCTGGCACTTAGCAGATAGCTGCAGCTACTGTTCACAGGAAAGACACCAAGACCTAACAAGAAGTATGTAAGAGATGGGAATTACTGCTTAAAAATACTCAAATGGTATCAGTGAAGTTAGTCCTTTGGTGAATGGCACTCTTGTTCCTCAGTAATCAAGTACCTTATTTGAATCGGAGAGAAACATGTAAAGAGTAAATCAAGATTTCTTTTGAAGATGAAGGGAGAAATTTGGGCTACCTAGTTCATGTATTTAAGTTTAGTGCATAAACTAGGGTATTAATCTCATGCTAGTCAATGAAGAGATACTATTCTAGGCAATAATTCAGAGCACAAAGTCAAGGTCCTGCTCTGAAGTGCACAGCAACTAGAGGATCCTATCTATTTTCATTTACTATACGGGAGGAAATAGGTGATTCAAGAATGAAGGTGCTACACCAGAGAGCAGGTATTGGAATACTTCCCAAAATGTATGTAGCCCAGATAAGTGTGTATTGTGTTATTATAATTTTTATTGTTGCCGTATTATTCACCAGCTTGAAATCACTGCAGAAAGAGGCAATTTCGCCTCAACTAGGGAAAGATTGTTCATTGGTTTAGATGAGCACTTCAAGAACAACTGTGCTGGAATATTAAAATATATATATATAACTGTTCATAATTTTTTTTAAATTATTTTTTCAGGGATGGAACAAGATCAGATCTGCCCTTGGAAGCAGCCAGAAACCTGCGCATTATGCATATAAGGGAAGATCGCCCATACAGCACAGATCTGCAGTGAGAATTGGGAGGGGAGGAGTCAGTTTAGCAAATTGTACCAGGGATGCTCTTGCGCTGTGGAGGAAGGCACAGGCAGGTGGATTTAACCAGCTGGGTGGAATTTGATTGGATTAGCTTTGGCACAGTTTCACATACTCTTAATTCATCAGTGAATGGAGTAACTATGTTGGAAAGCTAATGGGGAAAACCAACATTGCCCCCAATTCTACTGTCATAGGCAGATAGAGCACAATCCCATACAGTCTCTTTCTGTATTTTGCTCTCTTCATTGTCTCCCTAGTTAGTTTTTTTGTGCCAGTGTGTGTCTTCCCAGATCAGGATTGGCTGCCTTTACTTGGTCTGAGATCTTGGCATGTGAAGAGCAAAGATTACCCAATAGTATGGCTTGATGACTCCGAGGAAGGGTGGGAGTGCCCCCGCTTGAACAATAAGACCCCTTGTAGAGAAACGCCTGATACAAAATAATGTGTAAAAAACAGGCAGTGCTGCCACAAAGCACTTTGCCAGCTCTGGAGTCTATATGGAGTACGCGTAAGAGCCTACTGTGCTTTAGTCCTTTCTGCTTGTGAAAGATCCCATTCTATAAAGAGATATCTCTTAATCTGTTCTGATTTCATACAAGTCTAGGCAAGTATAACTTACTTAGTTTCAATGAAGCTAGTCCTAATTTATGCTAAGAATGAGATCTGAACCAGGCCCGGCAGTTTGGGGTAGCATGTTCAGACAGAACTGTTTTCTCTTAAATTCATCTGAAGAAAATAAAAACCCCTTACTTTTACCCAACTCCCAATACCTAGCAATTTTGAGTATCAGTCATGGCAGCTCACAGTTAGAAACATTTATGTGTAGCATGAGCTTACAAGTCCTGTATTATGAACAACTATAGGTTAATATGCAAGGAATTAAAGTATTTGGAAACAGCTCACCAGAAAAGCATGTGTTTGTACATACATGTGCTCAGGCTGAGCCCTCTGTGTGAAGAAGTGCATCATGGAATTTTATTACTTCAGCCTACACCTCCCTAGAAGACCAGCCTTTTTAACTAGAATAGTAGAGGGTTTTGTTTGAAGAACAGATTTGAAGAAAAGTTAAAGGTTTCAGAGACGGAATGCAGCTAAATACGGCGAACAGTACAGACTCATCTCAGGAACTGTTCCTGTGAAACACGTTCTCAAACTGAGTAAAGTTCTGCTAAGTATTAACATTTATATTGAGTGAAAATAGACTTTCCTTGATTTTCAAACTGAGAGGTGAAATGAAAGAGTGAGGAAATTCTCAGTATGAAAAATAAAGCTCTTGAAGTATCCAGGTTTTCAACAGAGAAGTGTTCAGGCGTGAACCTTGTTGAAATTTAGCAAGGTACTACAATTGTAAATACCTATAGGAACTCATTTAGAATTGCAGAGAGGCCAAAAATCGCGCTTCTCAAGACAAAACCCCAAAGTTTCTGTGTATATGCCTGGAAAATACAGAAAATGGAAATACGGATCTCAGAGATAAAGAACTAAAAATTAATTAATGCACTTACCAAATGAACAGCAGATACATCATTTTGAGTGTGTACTTCTTAAAGATTTCGTTGCGCTTTCTCAGGTCCTATATGGCATTAGGCCTTTGAAAAATAATGTAAGATTTCCTTTGAAAAATAATGTAAGATTGAAAACTATGCACCTAAATTGGCCAAAAGTTTTCCTTTTTCTTTTTGAACAGTGAATTCTGTCCACTGCCAATGATATCAGCATCCTTTGAGCAGAAAGGCTGGCCTACAAAAGTAATAAAGACATTAACCTCTCTGTATGATTTCCAAAGTCCTTTCCCTCTCGATGAAAAAGTACCCAGGACATAAGCAAGCCTACAGAATTAAAATTGAGGCTTCCATATGAACATGTAGAAATTTTCCCTCAGATATAGCAAAAGCTGGCACGATCGTTAGAATCGCTTTCCATTACTTTGGCAAAAAAGGAAGAGAAGGCTTTCTCCTTTAACCAGGTGAAGCTCCCTTTATTTTCACTTCAGTCGCTATTCGCAAGCCTTCAGTCGGACGCATCGTAAGTGATCTGAAGGTGCTGTGCTTTAGCCCGGCAGGCAGCTAACACCAGACAGCCACTCGCTCGCCCTCTCCCTCCCCAGCGGGATGGGGGAGGGAATCGGAAGGGAAAAAAAAAATTGTGGGTTGAGATAAAGACAGTTTAATAAGACAGAAAAGGAAGGGATAATAATAATGATAATGATAATAATAATGTACAAAACAAGTGATGCACAATGCAGTTGCTCACCACCCGCTGACCGATGCCCAGCCAGGCCCCAAGCAGTGATCCCTGCCCCCCGGCCAACTCCCCCAGTTTCCATACTGAGTGTGACGCCGTATGGTATGGAATAGCCCTTTGGGCAGTTGGGGTCAGCTGTCCTGGCTGTGCCCCCTCCCAGCTCCTTGTGCCCCTGGCAGAGCATGGGAAGCTGAAAAGTCCTTGACCAGTGTCAGCGCTACTGAGCAACAACTAAAAACATCACTGTGTTATCAGCAGTGTTCTCATCCTAAATCCAAACCACAGCACTATAGGAGCTACTAGGAATAAAATTAACTTTATCCCAGCTGAAATCGGGACAGAAGGAAAAGCCTGAACTCTTTCTGCTTACTCATTTGCTACATTTCAAACTATGTAATCACAGAGGTAGTGGTACCGCTTGCTTTATTTTGAGAATAACAACCCACTGATTTGCACACAGTCAAGGAACCCAAATTCAGTTTTCTGCTCCACTGCAGACTGTGTGCAAGACTTTTGAAAACCCCTTCATCCCTGTTTCTCCATAGTGGGAATAATATAATCTCACTATATGAAAGGGTATTTTTTTAAGACTAAAATCTTTAAAACAGCAAGTTGTTGATGTGTTACAGGAAAGGGGGCCAAATAGGCAAGAGTACTCTGTAATCGTAGATATACTATCCTATCATGGTCCTTCGGATGTGCACACTAACATTGCTTGACGCAGACAGTGCCTGTACCTGCCATTAAATGTGAAACAAATTCTTGTAATGCGTTTTGCCACTTGTGTAGCTTATTAACTTTGCTGTCATCATCACTCAGCAAGCAGATACATCAGTTGATAGAAGAAATGCCAACATGAGAATAGTAAGTGCATAGGTTAAAAAAGTCATCTTTTCTTTATAAATAGAGTTGCTATAAATCACCAGAGTCTGCAAAATGGGCCTGGGAAAATTAGTCACTGACCTACAAATGCTTCCTGCTGGATGTCTGTGAATCGATTTCACACCGTGAAAAGTGACAAGAACTAAAGCAGATAAAGAAGCAGGACCGTATGGTAAAATAAATAATAGAATGCCCTAGCAAACAGGAAAATAACCCAAGAAGTACAAATAATAAAAATGCATTAATACTATTGTGCAATTATTCTAAACAATCAAAAGGCAAAATGACCCACCTAAAGCTACTTTTTAATAAAACTATAAAAATCAGGGAATGCTTTTTAAACTCTGAATGAGGAAACGATTATGTATTTTTCACTATCCTGCAGTCCTTGTGGCAGCTCTGGAATTTGAGAGCTGGCCAGCCAGAAGGCCTTGGGATCTGCCATTGCATCTAGCGATGTGCGGTTAAACAGGGAAGCCAGCACAGCAATTTCTGTAGAAAACTGCTGACTAACATTGGGAAGAACCTAGTCAATCTGAATTATACTGCAAATTAAAGAGAATATAATTAATGAAGACATTTTTATCTCAAATAAGCATCTAGCTAGTTAATGCCGTCCTTCACTGCTGGAACTCTTCAGCTAACACTTTACCAAAGTGTCCTCTGCTGATAGACCTCTGTCACTTATAGAATACCCCTTGGGGAGTGCTACAGGAACCAAAATATGTGCATTAGAACAGGTATTTTCTTAGGCCCAGTTTCGTGCATCACTGGGCTTATTGTAGCATAATTTTGTTGCGCTGATGAGTGTGACATTTCAAAAACACTGACTAATTTGGTGATGAGTGCCCCTTTCTTTTAAAGCTACTTAACTGGAAAGGCTTTAGAGACAGAAGATTTTTACAGTCCAGGAACTTTGAACTGTCACATATTTTGACAATGAAGTTCTAATAAACAACATAGAATCATAGAATCATTAAGGTTGGAAAAGACCTCTGAGACGATCAAGTCCAACCGTCAACCCAACACCATCATGCCTACTAAACCATATAAAAAAAAAGCATATTACAAAATGTGACTATAAATTGCAGCCCTCCCAGATATTGTGACTGGGTCCAAACTGAGAAGACAGGCCTCCTCAAATTCATTTTTAAAAACTGAAAGGTATTCTTGTGTAATACAGGACAGAATATCTGTATGTGAGCATATGCACATATTCTTCAGATTTTATTATAAAGCTTCTAAAATAGCAGCAAGATCTTTCCAATAAATAGCAAAAGCAGAACAAAAAAAGAGACTTTTGTTTCTGCAATCTCTGAGTTAAAATAATTTCTAACACTGTGTGAATTAGATGAACTGCAAAATTTGGTACAGGATTACAAAGCAAAATTTTTTCTTTGGAGTGCTTAGGCAATTCAGGTCAGATGTTCACAGTTGCCCCTTAAAGCTTTAAAGCTGATGAAATTCAGTCTTTGGACTTTATTTATGTATTCAAGTTATACAAAGTCTCTAACCTCATCCTTCATTGTCTTTGTCCATAATAAAGTTGCTAAAGGTACATCTCACTGTTTAAATACGGTGGTTTATCCTAATGATAATACAGCATTTTCTCTGAGCCTGTTAACCAGTTTCATAATTTTCCCAGTTGCTCAGACTGAGATATGTTGAGAATTCACAGCTGGTGTGGGACAGCCTACATAGCTAAAATATGTGTCTTGGTGGTAGCTAATACTTCTCATCAAATATGTGTTGGCAAAGTGTTTAGGTTCAGGATAAATCATGCTGCTGACCACAGTGTAGCCAACTAAAGGAGAAAAAATTATACATGAAAAGTAATGGAAAATACATTTTCTATCATTCATCTGGAGTGTTAGGGCTCACAGACTCTTCTGAGTTTGATCTATACCCGTACTCATTCACAATCCCATTGACAAGAGTTTAAAAAACAGAAAAAAAAATAAAAATAACACAACAAAACTAAAAGCAGCTTTGCAGAACAAAGCTCCCCAGAAGCAACGGCTGGAAGAAACAGAAATGCAACCACCGAGTTAACTGTCCCACTGCACACGCTCACTCCCCAAATATCCTGCTTTTATACATGCTTAAGTTTAATGTACAAATCTGCAGATGCCATTGAAGCAGTAAATGTGTCAGGGGCCCCTGTAGAATAATGGATCACTAAAAACTGAATGGTAGGGTCAGTCATAGGGAGAGTCCCAACAACTCCAAGACCTAGCCTGACCGCTCCTTCATCCTTACTCTGCCAATCACTGCTGAGCTTTAGCAAGTCTGTATTTATTAAGAATATTCCTTCTTTTTTTTCATAGGGGATAGGTCATGTTGTAAAGACTGTATTTCCACTCACACTGCACCAAATCGCTCAGGCCCAATGACAGCAACACTTGCACGTATCTAAGAGGGTCCTTTCAGAAGGGGGATTTGCCACCCTGAACTTTGGAGGTAAATGCCTCCTTTCCAGTGAAAGTAAACAAGAACCAACAGCCCAACTTGCATTCGCACCATTGAAAACCTCACCCTACAACAGGCATTTCCAATATACATAACTTCTAGATCCTACTAATGGTACACAAATTATTTCACAATGGCAAACACAGAGACACAAAACTGTCCCTCTTTCCTTTCCCTGGACAGAGCATAGCACACAAAGAGAGGAAGGAAAGTCATTGTGTGCTATTTCTTTCTGCACACACATGCACACGAGTTGGATGAGTTGGGAACTTTTTCTGTCCGCGATCATGCAGTTTCCTAACTTTTACACCGATCTCCCCCAAAAGCCAAAATATGTTACCTGAAACTCACTTTAAATTCTAAGCGTTCACTGTTATAAAACTGGCTGTCCTGATCTCCCCTATGCATGATCATGTCTGTTCCCCTCCGCCAACATTATTATTTCTGTGGCCGTATAGGAAGCTACCTCAGGAGCCTGTTCTGGTTGAAGCTAAATCAGCCAAAAAAGTTTCCAGCCAGTTTCTAACCCAGCTTACCATGTAGCTGTGCTAACATTATTACTAGCTCAAGAGAAGCAGTGGAAATATGTGACTAGGGAAAGATAGGACTGTTTTTCTGGGTCACGGGCTCACTCCAGGGGCTTAAGTGACTGGAACAGCAGCCTAAATTTGGGAATCACATCTGAGAGCGTACGTATTCTCATCAATCCTCTCTCTTTATTACTACTCCTACACTGCCACTTCCTTTTCCAGGACATTTCAGTGTTTTTTCCAAGTAAGATGCTGAAATAAAAGCAGGACAGTATTTTTAATCAAGTGAATTTGACTAGTGCCAGACAACTGTAGCTACAACAGTTTATTTGAAATCTTCTACCATGCTGTTCTCTCCATATTGATTATATCATTTGCTTCCACTTAAGAACCTGGAACACCAGACAGCATCGCTGAGCACAGACTAAGAATCAGAAATATACAATATGGATACTGAAACAAGCACTGGCTTTTTATTAATCCTGTTATCTTTATCTATCATGCTGTATTGGGTTCGTGGGGCAAAGTTTTGGTAGCAGGGAGGCTACAGGGGTGGCTTCTGTGAGAAGCTGCTAGAAGCTTCTCCCAGGTCCAACGGAATCAATGCCAGCCAGCTCCAGGATGGACCTGCCACTGGCCAAGGCCAAGCCCATCAGTGACGGTGGTAGCGCCTCTGGGATAACGTAATTGAGAAGAGGGGAAAAAAACCCTGCACAGCCGCAGCCAGAGAGAGGAGTGAGAATATGTGAGAGAAACAACTGTGCAGACACCAAGGTCAGTGAAGAAGGAGGGGAGGAGGTGCTCCAGGCACTGGAGCAGAGATCCCCCTGCAGCCTGTGGTGAAGCCCATGGTGAGGCAGGCTGTCTCCCTGCAGCCCATGGAGGTTAACGGTGCAGCAGATACCCACCTGCAGCCCATGGAGGACCCCACACCGGAGCAGGTGGATGCCCAAAGGAGGCTGTGACCTCGTGGGAAGCCTGTGCTGGAGCAGGATGCTGGAAGAATCTGTGGACCCATGGAGAGAGGAGCCCATGATGGAGCAGGTTTGCTGGAAGGACTTGTGACCCCGTGGGGGACCCACGTTGGGTCAGTCTGCTCCTGAAGGACTGCAGCTGCTGGAAGGGACCCACGCTGGAGCAGTTCATGAAGAACTGCAGCCTGTGAGAGGGACCCCACGCTGGAGCAGGGGAAGAGTGTGAGGAGTCTTCCCCCTGAGGAGGAAGGAGTGACAGAGACACCATGTGATGAACTGACCACAACCCCCATTCCCCGTCTCCCTGTGCTGCTGGGGGGGAGGAGGTGGAGAAAATCAGGAATGAAATTGAGCACGAGAAGAAGGGAGGGGTGGGGGAAGGCATTTTAAGACTTGGTTTTATTTCTCATTACCCTACTCTGATTTGGTAATAAATTAAGCTATTTCCCCAAGTCGAGTCTGTTTCGCCTGTGACAGTAACTGGTGAGCGATCTCCCTGTCCTTATCTCGACCCACAAGCTTTTAATTTTATTTTCTCTCCCCTGTCCAGTTGAGGAGGGGAGTGATAGAGCAGCTTTGGTGGGCACCAGGTGTCCAGCCAGGGTCAACCCACCACAAAATTGTAGTTCTGACTGATCTCATTTCACAAGCAGAGGTGCTGGACCTCTGCTTGTGTAATTTTGGAAGTGTATTTTCAAGTAGAAGATGCATGCTTTCTGCTGGGTCATGGGAAAATTAGAATCCATAATGTTCTGTCAGAGAAGGAGTTACATATTTTTGACAACAGAAAAAAGTTCAGCTGGAAACGAGCGGCTATGTAACCACGTGAAACTTAATCTCTTTTCATGCCACTTCTCCAAAAGAAGATGTTAGCAGCTACTGCACAATCGCCCACCCACTCCAGCTTACTATCGGTTAGACACATGGAAATTGCAAGCTACTGGAGTCTAATTCCAAAATTGTGATGTCATGCTAGTCTTGACATCTAGCAATCTACTTGAGTGTTAGAGGAGGTGATGCAGTAGAGAAGATTGAGAAGGATATTATCTGACTGCTGCCTACACAAAACCAACAAAAATATATTACATCAGGAAATAACCAATTGTAGTAAGTATGAGGTGATTTACCCTTTGAGGTAGGCCTACAAATGCAAAGTGCTCTCAATTGTTACTAATGCCTTTGTGATCATACAGTATGATTTTTATGAAAAGCATTGGCATAAGAGTCCTAGAAAAATAATTTGCACACACTCATAGAACAAGCATAACTTGGGAGAATTAAATCTTTTGTCTCCAGGTTTACTGAATTCTGCCTGAAAGAAGAGAAAAATTACTCCTTCAGTTCTTGAAGTCTAGGTTAAGAGTGGGCAGTTTTAGTTCTGGGCATTTTTGAGATAAGGATACTTGTGTATTGTCCCAAGTATCTTGTTAATACTTTTACTTACAAAAATACTTTCACTTTTTACTATACACATCTGGGACTTCCCCTGGCAATACTCTTATGGGCAGAGGTCAAGGCTTTTCAGATTTTGTCCAAGATTTCTAGACCTAGGTATGTCCAGGTTGGACTACTGCATTGTCCATGTCACCTGCCTAGCAACTCTACAGGCATTAGTTTTTCACATTTCCTGAAAAGTTTCACAGCATTGTATATCCACAGCATTCACAGCTGTGTATACCAAGTATACTTGCTTCTTCCTGCCCATGAGATCTGGGAAATCCTACTTTCTTCTCTTTCTCAAGGCATTCCAGTTATTCTTTTCATTTGACACAGGAGGGAAACAGGCCCTCTTTAGTACCCCTATATTATTCACCTTAGCATCATTCACATCTTTGAAGCTTCTCTCACCCACAGCACATACAGTGCTGAGAAGCAAATGTCTTGGTGACCATACTATGTATACACATGAAAAATCATAAAGACTAAGAATAGTAGAGTAAAAAAACAGCGAAAAAATATAACTTGGAAAAAAGTATTTTTAGAATAAAGTTGTCCATCTGCAGTGCAATTTTGGAGTATATAAATGCAACTTAATCAAGAAACAATTCCTGCCTTCACAGTCAAGTTTCTGCTGCAGAACTTGGAAGCTGCTTAAGGCACAGGTTGGCCAACAGCCCTGGGTCAGAATTCCGAACATCGGTATCCCCCCCCCATCCTTGAGTATGCACAGGAGTCCACCACCTCCAGTCTTCATCCAGTTTTTAGGGAAGATCTCTGGGGAATTCAAGGTTCACATTAGAAGTGAACCTTGCCTCATTTGGGTAATTAGCTATCAAGCCAAAGGAAACAAGATTGAGTCACTCTCCTGCAAAATAAAAAAGCATTTTTTACAAATAAGGGGTAGAACACAAGCCCTCAGATCCTGGTGGTACAAAACCTAACCTGACTGTGGAACAAGTGGATTCAAACACTTGGCATGAATAAACACAGAAAGCCAGCTCTCTAATAAGGCCTGAGACAGAGAAGTTTTGCACAACTTGGATTAGCATTTTTCACGTGATATCTGTACATAAGATGGGGGACTGACAGTAGAATGCCGTTTCCCACTCAAGCTTCTGCACATAAAGATGTGCTGTCTTCACTAGCCACTGAACTCAGCAGAACTCCAATGTGTCTCACAGAACTTTCTTTGCAAGACTATCATCCCAAGCATTGTACAAGAAGCTTTGGCAACAAAGGTATCAGGATTTCGCTAGTGGTGTAGCATTTAGAGCTTATTCGTGACTCATCCAAGAACTTGTTGGATGTAGTAAGAATAGGCATTAGGTTACAAGTTCACAGATTTGAGATTTTGAAATCACAGAAGTAAACATCGCAATGACAGATGCGTATATGCCATTAACTAACCAATAGCAAATACACATTTACGCTAAGCTTGTGCTTCAATTCCCAGCATTTAATGAACATAGCACAGAGAAGCACTCACAAGATACTCTCTTCTGCTCAGTCTCTTATTTTGAAATGCATCTTAATTGCACAGCCCTATTCTTTCATCGTGTATCCAAGGAGAACATAGGAATTGTCGCAACAGAGCAGGCACTGCAACCACCCACCTTCGCTTCCTGCACTATGGACATCATGGGTCCAAGCTAAATGGCATTCATGGTATCAAGCCAGTTTCCAACAAAGTACCCTCGTTTTATACTTTCCAGAGTTCATTTTTATGAAAACTCATAAACCAGATGGCACCTTCGTCACACCCACTGGTCTCTTCAGGTCAAAAGAGGCCAACTGAAGATACCACAGGGAAGTTTAACGTTATATCCATCCTGGGTTTCATGCTCCTGGGCTGTCAAGTCAGAAGCCTTTGCTGGCTTGTATGTTTGGTTTGGGACTTCTTGTGTGGCGTTTTTCTTGGTTGGTTGGTTTTTTGTTGTGTTTGGTTTTGGGGTTTGGTTTTTTGGTTGGTTTTTTGTTGGTTTTTTTTTTAGTAAGAGATATGAAACATTATTCCATCACAAACCAAGTATTTTTAGCCAGCCATCGCAGGAGGCAGCTGCCTTCGTCACTAACCAATTTCATTCTAATAATAAAGGAAAAAGCACCACTCAAAAAAGTATTGAGGTGCCGATGGGTTGCAAGTGGAGACTAACTCTGTGTCTGTGGGATTTTCTGAAAGAGGAGTGTATGTACCTCCCTCCCTTTGGCAACTAAGGAGCTCAGTTTTGTAACTCTTTATGTCATTGTTACTTCCACCATTGATCTTACTGAGTATCCTGGAGTCCTATATTTACTGCACATATGCACTGGAACCCTGTTACATATGTAATTTAAGTATATGGACCGAAGTAGCACCAATTTTCAGAAAAAACTTCCATAACAGTCTATTTCAACAAGCTAATCTGTATTTCTGTATCCATACGTAACGGGGCATCACCAGTTAAAAGACTCTGCTATCCTACCTACTACCGCAAATCAATTCCGATCTGCCAGATTGTGTAAGTAAATGGAATAATGAGGTGCAGAGGATAACACACAGAAACTACAAAAGTGTTAAGACAACTACTGGATTCTAGATGGGATTGGTCACAGACATACAGAATTGTAGAAGCAAGATCCATAACTCAACACTGTTAAGTCAAGATTTTTTTTGTGAGGCACTAGTAAGACGGAAAGCATACGCTTGAATACACAATGACAAATAGTTTTCTGTCTGCACAGAGAAGTAATCACACATGTCCTAAAGCTGCCAGCATCAGTGGGAAGCGGTACTGCAAATGAAGACAAAAATAACTTCAAACATTTTCAGATCTACACTGATTATTAATTTATGTTGTTCATCTAAATAACATAACTTTTGAAGTTGACATCTAGAATCCAAATAAACTATCTAGGTTAGACTAGAGATATGGGTTGGGCAACTTTATTGCAATACACAATTTGTACACTGTACAATGTTCAATTTTAAACATTTCTCCCTAACAAAAGAAAAGTCATGTGAAGAGTTTAGTGTTTTTATTGTGAGACTGTTTCACAGGCAAGAGTGAATTCTCATTTACATACCATTGCTGACAATTAACTTACGGACAAAAATGCAACACATTCTAAAATAGCTTGACAACTTTAAAATCTTCTCCAGGGATTGTGTATTTTCAGTTCCAAATGAGCACTTGACTCATTCCCAAGAGTTGCAGTCACACATTAGTTTAAGCCCTGTTTGTATTCTTATGCTGCAGTCCAACACTGCAACCAATTCATAAAATATTTCTAGAATACATTCAAAAGGTTAAGAACTACTCAGAAATACGTTTTTACTAAACTGTGGGTTATGCTAAGTAAGGTAAAATATGCTAGCTGATAAGGAAGCGTAAAGAAAAGAGAAATAAAGTAATAATTATCTAGTATTTAATGGTTACAGATACCTTTGTACTGTAGACTTCTAAAAGTATCTATAGCTACATTTACCAATGTAGAAAAACTAATGAGAACACAATGAGATATTTGACTAAATATACTGCAACAAGGTCAGATCTAAAGAAAGGCTTTGCTATCTAAAATGGGATATGAATGAACTTGGATATCTCAATTCTTAAGATTAAGAGCTCCTGACATGACTACAGTTTTGCTCCTGTTAACAGCTACAGTTTTTTGAGTCCTCATAGGGCTGCTTACACGCAACCTAACCAGAATCCAGAATGCGAGCCTGATAGCGTTAGGCATTTCAGTTAGCTTCAAAGTTGCAAAACCTACCTCATGCTTCCAGATCAAACCTGACATACGAAGCCAACAAAGCTACCACCACCTGTAAAATGACATAATCTGTGCCTGGGGTGTTTATGGAGCATCTTCTGTGGCACAGAATCAGGATTACTCTCCCAGATGTGTGGGACCCGCATTCAATTCCTCCTCTGCCCAAGAACATTCAACCTTACCTCGCCTGGGAAGAGTCTTTAACTATCACGCTAGTCAGGGTCTGCCGTCTGTACACCATTGTTCTGACAATACAATTTCCACTTCCTTACCATAGCTGTTCCTCTCAGAACTTGAAGAAAAAGTTTCAAGATGAAAGTTGATCTGTCTTGAGAAAGGTCAGGAATTTATAACCTTGGTGTTGGGTGTATCTTGACTAACTTTAGCTATTGGAAAAGTCAGCCCTCCCTTCCTAGCTCTTCTCTGAACTGCTATTATGTTCAGTGGAAGGAAAGGGACTTCATCAAGGGCAAATAATTCCATCCTCAGAGAGTTACGGATGGCACTGTGGAAACACTGCCTGCAACCCCACTGAAACAGAGAATTAGACTATAGAGGAATACCTAGATTTTAAATGACCATTGTTAGATAAGACAAATATTACTTCAAGTAATTAATAAACTTGTCCAGGAGTCTGAAGAAAGACTTTCCATGTCTGCTCCTGTAAACATTTCCAAATGTTAATATAAGTAGTCATTGCATATTGAGCTTGTGCACATTGAGAGATCCAGTTACCATACTCAGGACCAGATATCTAGAGTTTAGACGTGCAACAGTTTACTGCATGATCTAATGTCTGGCCCTTAAGGCAATACCATTTCCTACTGTAGGTTCACAAATACCATTGTAGTTCTCTCAACATAAGATGCTCTTTAAGGTTTCTCCCCCTTTACAGCCTCTGTGGGGATGAGGCACAAGTGAATCTGCAGTTCAAGTTCCAGATGTGAAACACTCTGTTCTTCAGGTGGTTCTGCTTCTCTCATCGTTGGACATACTCAGCTTCATGAGTGCTGAAGGAGAACCAGGCACAGCACTCCAGACTCGTTTCGTACCACTCCTACTGAATATTGGCTAAGACAGCAGACATTACTATTTCTTCCATCCCATTTGTTCCAGTAAACTCCTTCATTTTGCCTCAGGTACCTATGGGGGTTTAGGTTTTTTCGTTGTCGGGGAGGGGCTGGTTGGTTGGTTTGGGTTTGTTTGTTTGTTCTTAGATAAGTAGCTTACAAAAAAAAAA
>VZTL01068155.1:0-14331 GCA_013400535.1 Scopus umbretta | reverse complement strand
CCTGAGAGCAATGGGTGGTGGGGACATTCAGACACTAGGATACACATTTAGCAAAAGCCACCTGGTTAGTCAACGCTAGAGGATCCGCTAATCAAGCTGGCCCTGCCCAATCAATGCTTTTACGTACTGTAGAAGGAGACAAAGTCCCTGTAGTACACATGAAAAATATGCTGGGGAAGACAGTCTGGGTTATTCCTGCCTCGGGCAAAGGCAAACCCATCTGTGGGAATGCTTTTGCTCAAGGACCTGGAAACCAGAAAGAATTTCCCTAACTTTCTCAAAAAAGCTGAAGAAAATCTATTCAGATCACTGAACTAAGAGAATTTAAGTGTATCTATGAGCAGCTGGTTAAAACTTTCAGATGGCAAAGTATGCATAGACATTTAAATGAGTTTTTATGTGGCATGCTCTGATGAAGGGAATGTCTTCCAGCTGGGATGTAGTCAGAATTGCTGCTAAACTTTATCAGTGTATTATGATGTAAAATTTATCATTGTATCACTGCATCAGTTATTTGAGGATCTTACTATTTCTTTTTTAGTACCCAGCTTCCTCAGATGGGCTCTGTGGGCTATAAGCTTAATTGCTGATGATCACAGAGATTCTCGAATTCCAACATTTTTTTTCTCTGTTATGCCACTTCATCACCTTACGTCACTCCTATATTATTCCTTTAAAAATTAGGCATGCTGAGTTCATCTCATTGGCATTAAACACATTAGTATTTACTTTTAACCTAGATTCTATGTTTTAAATATTTCAGGTTTAGGAAAGAAAAATTTTAATTCAGGACAAATGTAAACATTAGTCAAATGTGAATTTGAAGTGTACTGAAGAATTGTTACATTCTACCATTTCTCTCCCCTTCATTCGTTTTTGCTACTTTCATTTTTAAAACTTACATCCTTTCCTTTACTTTCTGACTGCTTGCTGACCCAGCTGCTGACATACTTTCAATTTAAATGATAACTTTCACTGACATCAGTGGGAGATTAAAGTGTAAAAAGACTTTCTTGAACAAGGAATAATACAGAACAAGACAGAAAGAGACAGGAAATAGTAATAATGAAAGTACGTGGTTATACAGGTTAGATAAGTGTGTAGTATGATCATTTAGAATCAGTGATTCTTTCCTTAAGTAACTGTTTTAATCTGTATGTCTATTGTAGTTTCCTAGTGATTTCTACAATGAATGAGTGAGCCAGAACTCTTCAGCCCGAAAATGAGATGAGTTCGGATATATGATAGAAGTCTATGATTCTAAGTTATTAGTAGCATGAAGATAGACTGGGAGACATGGAGATAGATGGGATTGACTGGTGTCCTGGTTTCAGCTTATTTCGGAGTTCATTTTCTTCCTAGTAGCTGCTATAGTGCTGTGTTTGGGACTTAGTATGAGAACAATGCTGATAACACGCTGATGTTTCAGTTGTTGCTCAGTAGTGCTTACACCAGTCAAGGACTTTTCAGCTTCCCATGCTCTGCCAGGTGCAGAAGGAGCTGGGAGGGAGCACAGCCAGGACAGCTGACCCAAACTGGCCAAAGGGCTATTCCATACCACCTGGCATCACGCTCAGTATAGAAACTGTGGGATTTGGCTGGGGGGGCAGCGATCGCTGCTCGGGAATGGGCTGGGCATTGGTGGGCGGGTGGTGAGCAATTACATTGTGCATCACTTGTTTTGTATATTCTTTTATCATTATTATTATTATTATTTTCTCTTTCTCTGCTGTCCTATCAAACTGCCTTTATCTCAACCCACAGGTTTTAGGGTTTTTTTTTTCGTCTCTCTCCCCTATCCTGCTGGGGCAGGGGGAGGGTGAGTGAGCAGCTGTGTGGTGCTTGGTTGCCGATTGGGGTTAAACTACAACAACTGGCTACTGTGCCTTCCAACACACTAATCATCTAATGAAACTAGGATAAAAAACCAAAAGAAGACACCTCTTCTCTGTATAGATTTTAGACTACAGAAGTCTTTGACAAAGGACCTTATGGTTGAAAATGCTCAAGGAGAAAGTGGACAACTACTTATAGAAAGGTGGCTTAAAGTTAGTTTGACCATACCAGGCTTGGACTATCCACCAACCTGGAAAAAATCAGAGACAAGGAAAACACACACAGGAAGTATCATATATGTTTTCCCTAGCTTTACTTCCACCTAGACTTCTGCTTTTAATCAGTGTTGGAAACAGGATAAAGGGCTAATTGAACCCCTGGTCTGAAACTGTGTGTCTCTGTTTTGTTTCATAAGTTTTCTTACAAAGACTGGCATATTTTATTCTACTTTATGGCAGTGGTTTCCATACTATGTTCCATTCTATGTACCCACAGAAATAATTCACATCCACTTACCAGCTTTATGATAAAGGGATATACACATCTTTGATGTTATTTGTTAAAAATTCTTTCCAGGTTCTGCATCTATTACTTGGTTTTGGTATTCACTTACTCACTGTTTCCATTATTTTAAGTCATGCTTTCTTTGTGTTTTCTTCTTTCTTATCTTTAAATATTAATGCTTCATTATTTTGTTGTTGCCAGTTCCTGAGGCCTTATATGAGATTTTAAATTTGTAACTATTTTTCTTTCTATTAAATCCTTCCTCAGAACTAGCCACTGTCACCAATTTTAAAAGACATTGCCAGAAAGCATGTATTTTTGTGTACAATGTGCATGACAGAACCGTAATTTTTAATATTTTTTCTCTATTTCTATAATTTGCATATTCTATTGGGGAGGATTTACATTTAATTCTGAGACATATTTATAGCTAAGCTATAGACATGGTTTCAGCTGGGATAGAGGTAAATTTCTTCCTAGTAGCTGGTATAGAGCTGTATTTTCAATTTGTTATAAGAATAGTGTTGATAAGACACTGATGTTTTAGTTGTTCTTACATAGTTCTATACTAAGTCAAGGACTTTTCAGCTTCCCATGTTCTGCCAGCAAAGAGGTGCACAAGAAGCTGGGAGGGGCCATAGGCAAGACAGCAGACCCAAACTGGCCAAAGGGCTATTCCATACCATATGGCGTCATGCTCAGTACATAAACAGGGGGAGTTGGCTGGGGGGAGTGACTGCTGCTCGGGGACGGGCTGGGTATTGGTTGGTGGATGGTGAGCAATTGCAGTATGCATCACTTGTTTTGTATATTCTATTATTATTATCAGTATTATTATTATTATATCTGTCTTTATCTCAACCCATTAATTTTACTTTTTTTTTTTTTTCCAGTTCTCTCCCCCATCCCACTGAGGGGGGAGTGAGTGAACAGCTGTATGGTGTTTAGCTGCCTGCTGGGTTAAACCACAACAGCTATGATCACTCGAAATAATAACATGTTTATTCCTATGCAATATCACAAGGAAAATTCAATACATGTAATTTCAGACCTTTGAGTTTTATTGACTTGGTTTTAAAAATTTGCCACTAAATAAACAACATACCAACAACTGAGGCCTTTGAGATCAGTCAAAATGAACTGTATTAAGAAGTTTAATTGTCAAGCTGACATCATGTCAGCCACAGAGAAGGATTAAATATGAATTAATAAGCAGAATGATTCATTCTGGTTATACAGACAGCTATTTAAATTTTCGGTTTGATCTGTCATTTCTTGTCAGCTTTTTAAAACGTCAAAATAGTAAATAGTAAAAACATAAGAAAAATCACCATTTGTGTTAAACACTGGGATACATACACACTTCAATAACTACCTAGAAAATATATTACAAGTAACAAAAGCTGCCCCAGACCTTGGCAGGTGAAACTTGGTGCCTTTATTCATGAATCTATTAGCTTTCTAGTGAGTTAGCATTGTGCTAGCATGCAAGTCATTCTCATCTTTTTAATTTAATTCCCTTGAAGAGAAAACATGAGTTTTAGGGATGTACCTAATTAAATATGGTTGGAATTTCTGATCTGTCTTGGATTTTGGAGGGCTTTTTTTTTTTTCCCCTCAGTCAATAGGCAAACTGCTGCCCAGTTTTTTCCTGTTGGTACAAAATGTGGAACCCATGGAGCATATTATGTTATGTCCCATGTATGGCGGGTTGACTCTGGCTGGATGCCAGGTGCTCACCAAAGCTCCTCTATCACTCCCCTCCTCAGCTGGATAGGGGAGAGAAAATATAACAAAAGGCTAGTGGGTTGAGGTAAGGACAGGGAGGGATCACTTGCCCATTACTGTCACAAGTAAAACAGACTCGACTTGGGGAAATTAGTTTAATTTATTACCAATGAAATCAGAGTAAGGTAACAAGAAAATAAAAACTAAATCTTAAAACATCTTCCCTCCAACCCTCCATTCTTCCTGGACTTAACTTTACTCCCAATTTTCACGATCTCCTCCTTTACAGCAGCGCAGGGGGACAGGGAATAGCAGTTGCAGTCAGTTCATCACATATCATCTCTGCTGCTCCTTCCTCCTCAGGAGAGGACTCCTCACACTCTTCCTCTGCTCCAGTGTGGAGTCTGTCCCATGGGAGACAGTTCCTCACAGACTGCTCCAGCGTGTGTCCCTTCCACAGGGTGCAGTCCTTCAGGAACAGACTGCTCCTGAAGCATGGATCCCCTGTGGGGTCACAAGTCCTGCCAGCAAACGTGCACCAGTGTGGGCTCCTCTCTCCATGGATCTACAGGTCTTGCCAGGAGCCTGCTCCAGCACAGTTTTCCCATGGGGTCACAGCCTCCTTCAGGCATCCACCTGCTCCGGCGTAGGGTCCTCCATGGACTGCAGGTGGATATCTGCTCCACCGTTAACCTCTATGGTCTGCAGGGGGACAACCTGCCTCACCATGGTCTTCACCACGGGCTGTAGGGGAATCACCATGGGCTCTGGAACCTGGGACACCTCCTCCCCCTCCTTCATCACTGACCTTGGTGCCTGCAAAGTTGTTTCTCTCACATATTCTCACTCCTCTCTCCAACTGCAGTTATGCAGGGTTATTTTTTTCTTCATCTTAAATATGTTATCACAGAGGTGCTACCACCATCGCTGGATGGCTCAGCCTTGGCCTGGAGCCAGCTGGCACTGGGTGTATCAGACACAGGGGAAGCATCTATCAGCTTCTCACAGAAGCCACCCCTGTAGCCTCCCTGCTACCAAAACCTTGCCATGCAAAGTCAATATACCATAACACAAAGGAGTGTCCATAGTGAATGAGAAGATATCTAACAATTGCCAGAGCGATCTCTTACATTCTGTATTAACTGACTGAATAAATCAGGTGAGTTTTAACATAGTGTGAGTATTTTGAGTACTTCAGTTCGATGATATATTTAATAAGACCTCACTGCTGCAATAATAAAGTATTCCCACTGAAAAGAAAGCTAGCTAGCTTAGCCATGCAGTTGGTTTTCTAAAGCTGTTGGAAAACTGCAGTGAGGCATAATATTCTTAGTCAATGGAAGTTGATTGATTCAGCTGTCTTTATGAAGAGCATGAATTTATAAGTAAACAGCTGGACTCTCCAGAAGCTGATCTGCACCTGTGCTATGTGAGATCTCTGCCTTCAAAATGCCCTGCTGGTAGACTAATTTTATTTGGCTTTGCTATTTAGAAGAATACTAAACCTAAAACTGCTTCTTCAAGGACTGTCATGAAGGGATCCATGTCCTTCCTACCACCACCACCTTGAGAAAATGGAAGCACTGGAGAAATAAAAAATATTCTCATAACATGTTTGCAAAGCCATCAGCTAATCTCATCCCCTCTTAGGACTTTCCACTTCCCCCTCTGGCAGAACATTTGCTTTTATTCTCAGGCTCTATGGTAGCTTGTGGAAAGAAGCTGGACCTAATCATGACTGAAAACCTCCTCATTTAATTGAAACAGGATATTGTAATTGATTTTGAAATCCCAAATGGACCAGCAGTTTCCCTGTGGTTTCATTAGGAAAGCTTTGTACAGCTTTTAGTGGTTATATTCAGGGGGAGCAGTGAAGGCATTCGAACAGAGAAAGGAGGTATTTAATGGCCCCACCTGTTTGTGTGTACAAGATTGCATGATTATCTATTTACAACAGCTAAAATGGAAACAGCTGCCTTAAAACAAGTTAGAACGTTATCCCCTACTTAACTGCACAAATAAATAAAAATCCATTTCCAATGCAAATTATTCTTGATACCAGATAAAGGTATTTAACAAGTTAGTTACGTTTGTACTAAGGCTTTTAAGGCATTCATATTTATTTATGTGTTTTATCTTTAAAAATAATAGCATGTGGTTTGATGCTGACAAAAGCTATGAAACACATACAGTGTGGGCAGGTGTCACCAGCATAGTTGAGTGAAACTACCTAAAGGCGGACCGGCAATCAGCTTCCCTTGTTACTGCTTTTCTAAGAGTCTGGATAAGAGACTGCCTGTAGTTGATTCCATGGTGCTTTGTAATGTGTGTCTGTCTGAGTATCTTAAAAGACGTGGCAAAAAATATTATTTGGAATGCCTTGAGCTAGTACAGCCTGTCTACAGACCCCAACAACAGCTGTTTCACGTATTTTTAAAAGTGCTGTCTCTACTGGTTTCCTCCCAGCATGAACAGAAAATTACAAACATTAAAAGCCTATTGGTACGCCCAGACTTTGTACTTTTTTTTTTTTTCCTACAGTGCAATACATTATGCTTTGAATTGTACTCCCAAAGATTCTACTGCCAAAAACAACACAGGGCATTTGGGGAGAAGCATTTTTCTGAAGATGCAGAATGGATTGACACAGTGACTCATGTTGGGTCTGAGAGTGTCACAGGGCTCTTCAAACCAGCATGGATAACCCAAATGTTTTAGGGGTAAGGAATTTGCAGCAGCTTTCTTTTTGTAAAAAACATGTGCTGCTCAAATGCCTCAGCAGCACTTGTGTGGCAAGATGGGTGAATTCTCTTACCCTGAGCTATTAAGGAACAGCTGCTTCAATAAAAGTTTTGGAGAACTCCCCAGTTCCATTCCCTCCATTCCCTCTCTTGCTCCCCACAGAGTGAGAAGGCAAAGAAGATTTATTTAAAGTTGTGTTATGTCTCTAGACTTCTTGAAAAGCCAGGTGAATTTTCTATAGGCAATCTGTTTCCATATAGAATAGAATCATTAAGAATCATAGAATCATTATGGTTGGAAAAGACCTCTAAGATCTAGTCCAACTGTCAACCTAACACCACCATAACTACTAGATAGAATCATATGAACTAATTATTTTGCCCTACTGTCTGACTTTTCTTCCCAGACACTTCTTCATTACTTCTATTTAATATAGTCATTCAGGTCTCTATACTGTATTTTCAGTACCTCAGCTCCATCATGTTCCATGACTTTTTTTCCCACCCAGAGAATTATAAGGTCTTCATCTCCCAGACAGATTCCATGGAGTCTAAAAAGGTTTGAATTCATACGTTAGCTATCTCCACAGCAACGATGCTTATAGAGTGGTCTTCTTGGACACAAGTTTCCATGAAACTTTAAAAAATTAATTACCTTTTAAACTATGTTCCTTCATTAAATAAAACTGAAGTCAAGTAACAGGTTAAAAAGGTATTAAGGAGAACATATAGGCAGAATGAAGCACACATGCACAGAAGGTTTGGAGTCCTTAGTAATCAAGAACGCACAGAGAATAAGGAAAAATAATGCCTTCCAGAAAAGGCGTGTGGTTATCTTTTAGAGTGCTCATGTTGAAATTGTCTACTTAACAAATAGTAATAATAATAAGTTCTTGAAAAAATTAAATGACAGTCAAATGATACTTAGAAATATTTTTGCTTTTAATTATTTGATCATTTGTTGTGACATGTGGCTCATTCCTGGCCTTTCAGAATGAGACTAGGGACATTTCTGGGTTTGCTTAGTGCTGCTTTGCCATGCTGAGTTAGTCAGACACTCAAGGTCTAATTCTGTCTGGGATACTTCATCACACTGCAGGGTGATAATTTAAAAGCAAACAACATAACCTCATCCTCATTTTGTAAAGCAGCACAAAAATAACATGAAGTATGGTTTAGCCCAGGTAGATAGTATTAAATATGATGTCCCTTAAAAGCCTATGGGGTTTAAATCATTGTAATAGTACACATCATAATGGCTTATGATGTGGTGTGAGAAATGATCAGTGCTGCTCCTGCCTGTAAGTCAGAAGACAAAGTTCCATGCTGGTGATGTGATATGAGCATTATGAGTCCATACTTTCTTATGTTCATCTTGGACATTCAGCTCAATTCTTAGCTAGAGTGCAGTGAGCATGAAGCACACAGAAGTGGTGGAAAGGGTGATGGAAGTTTTTCTAGTGGGACTTGTTTATTTTCTCTGCTCTTGCCTAATCCTTCTTTTGACTGCAGGTTACTTCACAAGATCCTCGTTATGCTAAAATGTGTTGTTAAATGCTAATTAAACAAAGATAATAGCTTGAACTTTTAGACTAGTTCAGCAATCAGGAGCCTTCAGCTAACATATATGCTTGTTTCCTCATCCCAAACCAACCTGATATTGCAATTTCTCCTTGCGAAATATATTTTTCCTACTTTTTCTTGGAAACTAACTTTTTTGTTGTTATTCTAGTTCAGTTGATTATAATTTGGTATTTCAGTGAATTGACACTAATATTCATTAAACTAGCTTGTTCAGCCATAATAAAGAGCAGCGACTGGAGGTCTTTATGAACTACCACATGGCAACTAGCCCACAGCAGAGCTGTGATTATTGTCGCAATGCCAAATCCGTCTCTTCTGCCCAGCTAAATAAATAAATAAAAGGAAAGACTAAAGAATTCAGAGTCATGATACATATAATTTCCTGTCTGATTCAAGAGATCCTCTGACACTAGTTTGGAGAATGAGCTGCCTTTACTGCAGTTTTCATGTTGTGTGATCACATACTACAGAAATACCACCAAAAAACACACAAGGGCTGAACATAACAGCAATAACGATTACACAGAAGGGAGGAGATGCAGATTTGCCTGGCCACTGCTGTATCACACAGCCTGGCATGTGCTTGTCAAATGATGCAAAACTGATGGTCTTTGAAGGGGTCAATAAAAGCCTTATCAACATTCTGTTGCAGCACATCTTTTCTAGAATCTGCAGCAGAACTGGGTTAAAGAATCTTTTGAAGATGTTTGTAGAACATATCTAAATGATTACACTTTAATCTACTGAATAGGAGTTAGAAAATATATTCTACTTTCTAAACACATATTAACAAAATTTATTTACTCCTGAATCTTTGTTGAATAAATGAGACTAAATCAGAAGTATACTGTGAAGTTGATTAATTCATTCATTCAGAAATTTGGTTCGTTTGAGAGAAAACTGTATTTTCCTGTAATAAGATATTCAGATCATGTACCTTGAAGTTTTTCAAAATATGAAGTGTTACCAAATCTTTGAAATAAGATCTGAATGGAAACAGAGGGTAGTGTGCAATTACACTGTGCCGTGTATTTCCCAGAAATAACAGCTGGCCATTTATCATATTATCTGGTCTTATTATTTCCAGTGAAAAAAAATATTTGATGACATATTTGCCACTGACTTTCTTAAAAGACCTGGGTTATCTTATTCTCTGACAAAATGCCATTGAATCTGAAAGCACAAATCAGAATTTGACCTACGAAAAGAAAAATATGATGAGGAAAGGAAACAGTCTTAGTTTGGGTTGCAAGCTTATTGGCTTATGGAAAATGTTGCTATAAGTAGCTCATAATGGATAGAAAATCAAGCTGTTTGGATCGTTAAATCTAGTCTGAAAATAAATTGCTGAATTCCAGACCCAAAGAAAGTAGAGTAATACTATCTTTTATGTATGCATTTATGCTCTGCTATTGCCGTATTGTGAGCTATAGGGGTTTTAGAAAAGGGAGGCAAGTCTTGTAAACCACCAAAAGCCACTGATGGGTACTGAAGAGCTGATTATTTAGAAAGTTAATCAAGCTTGAAATCCTATTAATAATTGTTTCATGTTGTTTTCTAGCCTTGCTGATCAATCAGAACTGTATCTGTATGCAGCCATGGTATTGCCCTTTCTGGGTAGAATTTATTCTCAGATTCCCAGTATATTAAGATAAAAATTGTGTTTCTTATCTGTGTAAGTATACATGTTTTGCGAACCATGACAAAGAATGAAAACTTCAGAAGACAGGTGCAATACAGTGAAGGACAAATCAGCTCTGCAAATTAACTTTGCCTGACCATGCTATTGCATTTAAACCTTGATTTAAAGGGAATTTTGTGTTTCTGATATTAGTTAGTTCCCAATCTTTCCACTAAAACTTCCGTAGAACATCATTACTATTTGCAATGGTGATCTTTTTGCTCTACGTGCTTAGGCTTTGAAAGCTGAGTTAAAAACCATATCTGTTTGACAGAGACTGAAACATGCATCATAGCATCTGATCATTATTGATCTGGTCTATATGACCAAAGAGCTGAAACATCTTTTCTCCTTTTATGAAATTCTTGAGTCTACTGTATTTTTTACTACACTTCATCAAAGTTCTTTCCAGAGTTCTCCAATGATAATTTCTGATTCAAATTGTCTGCAACCAAATCCCTAGTTTTTTTCCAATTCTCTCCAAAAATGCCCAGCTGTATGATTAGTAGCAACACACTGTGATATTAGCAAGGTTACTTACTACCCTCTCAGGGCCATCACCATATGCATAGATGTTTCATATCTATTCCACCTACTCAGAATTTGTTCCTTTTGCGCTCTAGTGGATGACTAGTGATATATATAGGAACAAGTAATGTATGCAGAACATGAACATGAAATTGGTTACTCAAACCATTAAATTTAAGGGGGGGAGGGGGGCGGAGAGGAACAGGGCACAGATCAATGAGCTAAGTTATATATGCATATTCTGTGCCTTGCAAACCTTTTAAACTCCTAACTTTAAAATACAGCTTTTACTCTTTTGACATCAGGTCATATTGTAATTATGTCCTTGTTAGGAGTCTTATCAGAATTTTCCCAGATGTGGAGGCAGAATTTGTTTCCCTGTGGAAGACTGCTCTGCAGATAAGTGAGTTTGGTCTCAGGCTCTGAAAGGGACACCTTGCACCTTCTTCTAAAATGCTAATGGAAAAAAATGAATCTCGTGCATATTTTAGCTAAGTGACTCACACAATGATTAGCTCCTTCAGTTTCTTACCTGAACTGAAGTGAAAGGCATCTGCATCATGGATGGCATGATGAGGCATTGGAACCAGCTGCCCAGGGAGGTGGTGGAGTCACCATCCCTGGAGGTGTTCAAAAAACGTGTGGATGTGACACTGCAGGACATGGTTTAGTAGACATGGAGTTTTGGGTTGATGGTTGGACTAGATGATCTCAGAGGTCTTTTCCAACCTTAATAATTTTATGATTCTTTGATTCTATGTTCTATAGTTCCTGTTTGCAGTTATGCTGGAGTCATGTTACTGATCACTCACAAGCAATACACAATGAATACCTTGCTATTAGTGCTAGTACACCAATAGTCAGTTCTAACATAACTTCTTATGCTAGAAGAGTACTTTTTTCCACCAAGTTTTCTCCAGATGTTACTGAAGCCACTCAGTAAGAGTAAAATAGGGTAAAAAAATCTTGACTCCTGGTGTTCAAATTTATCTGTAAATTCAACCTCTTTTGTAAGATAATTTTTTGAAGTTATGTAAAACTTGACAGGGAGCCAGGCTTGTTCTAATGGCTGATAATTTCTTTCTCTGGTTATTAGATTTCTGTGTTTGCAATCATTTCTCATTCTCGTAATGTAATGCCATTTCTTGACAGACCACCCATCATCATTTAATTTGGTCTGCTGGGAAAACTGTGCCAGTCTATTCCTTTTCAACAAAAAGCCATATATCACAAGGTTTTTTTTAAATCCTGAGATACAATCAGAATTGATTATCCTATAGTTCTTAACATATACTATTATAGAAGAGTAAGCAGATTTTTTAAATATTAGCCACTAGTCTTTTTTTATTAATCTTTTGACTTTCTTTATAAAAATTTTCCAGACAACTGAACAATATTGCTTTAAATGTGATGTGCAGAATTTGAGTAGATATGATAAATCCAAAGATAGGCTAAAACCCTGTTAGCCCACATCTTGTCATGTCTTGCAATACTTATATTTGAGAAGTAAAATTCAACCATACTGACTTGTAAAATCATAACCTAAGTTCAACTTACAATTGTTCTATAGGATTGAAAAGGTGCATAGGGATCATATGCGTTGGATTTCTAGACATGTATTTTCTTTCAAAATGTTACACAAATCAAGACACCACATATATCTTTATGAAGAATATCTCGTATTTAGTATGATCAGGAATGTAGGAGTATTAGTAAGATGGTTGAAGGAAAATAATTGTTTCAGTCCTCCCACACTAAGTTGAACAGAAGCCTAGGATCAACATTTTCTAAAGTTCTGTTGCTGGACAACTCACACCAGCTGCATCACAGAAAACTCATATTAGATATTAGGAAAAAAAAAATTCTACCATGAAGATAGTCACATTAGAATAGGGCATCCAGAGAGATTGTCTCCATGATTGGCAGTATTCACAACTTGCTTAGATAACATTCCTTGTTTAGCATCGAACTTAGCCCTTTTCTGAACCAGTGCTTGGAGAAGATGATCTTTTGAGGGACCTTCCAACGTGAACTATTCTATGGCACTCTAATTTTTTTAAACACCTTGTGATTTGGGAACATATTTTACTGTTTCTTCATATTGTATCAGTCAAATTGCATATCCAGCTGAAACTTGTATTGTTCAGACTGTTTTCAAACAAGGAATTCAGCATCCAGCTCAGCTGTTCAGAATACATCAGGTTTTATTCAAAGCACTCCAGCCATAAGAACATATTCCTTGTATCTATAGAGTACTTTTAATATTTGCTGTTTTTTTTCCTTTCAGATTAAAACTCCATAATAACACTGGATCTACTCTCAAGATTTTCATCTGAAGTCTTAAAGAAGTTTTTAGTATAACATGTACACAGCATCTTTCCATAAATTGCCCAGTTAATTTCTGGTTTCTATTAATTTAGTGGAACTCAGAGTAACGCTTTGGCCCTTGCCAGTTATTTCTCAAAACATAGAGGAATGCATATTTTAATTTGGTTCTGTGATTCTTTAAAACATCCGTTTGTGGCCATGGGTAGGAAAGACTTCTGTGGCTCGTAACGATCCATAATTACATTTCTGCCTTGAAACAACAGCTTCATCCTCAGTTTAGCTCCTAACTTTAAGAGTGTAACTAGATATTTCTATGGGTGTATGATAAAAATAATGCTTGCCATAACAATACATTTATTTGCCTAAAATATTTACCCAGCTTTTTGCCTTTTATTTTCTGCAAATATTATAATAAAAATTACTGTTAAGCCAATATTGGAGATCATTTGTGGCACATGATTTTAATTCATAAATACAAATATTTACATTGAAAACCTGATTCTCAGAACTTATGCTCAGCATTTAGGAAAATTAAACAATGCTTTGCAATAAACTGTAATTAAAAACTTCAAAAAATAGAATAATGAATAATACAGCATTCCCCTAGTGAATTTTGACTAATCCTTAGGAAAAAAGTTGCCTAGAATACAACCATAAAGCGAAAGATATGAAAATAATAAAATAGGGAACTGGTTCATTAATCATTCCCTAGCTCAGATCATACTTGGGTAAAAATCCGTTTAAGTTACTGAGAACTTCACCTGAATAAATGCTGGGACAATTTCTGCAGAATGTTGTTGCTGAGAAACATTAAAAGAGAATGAAGGTGTTGAGGGGAGAAAAGAGAGACAGAATTTCTTGTAAAAGACTGAGGAATACGAGGCCACTGGATGATGGAGGCCACTGGATGATGGAGGCCTCTAGTGATTTTTTTTTTTTTTTGTTTTTTTCAGTAAAGAAAANTTTTTTTTTTTTTTGGTATATACAGTAAAGAAAAGTGTTGAAGAAAAGCTTTATTTTCATGCACGTCATTGAAAAATTTTGCATCCTTTCTGTTTTTAAAAAGTCTATAAATATTGCAAAAATCTGTACCTTGAATTTTGATAACAAGGAGGACAAGGTTCAATTTGGGGTTGAGATGACCATTATTACAGTCTCCGCTAATTTCACAAAGGACTCCTGGGTAAATTAAGGAAAAAAGTATTTTCTTTTGAGAACCGAAAACACCCTAGCATCTACTCCAAGAGCAGACAACACAGAGTTGCCAGGCTTTCATGAGTCTCAGGCTTGTGAAGTATGTCAGACCCAGGGGTCACACTTAGTGCCTAAGTATTTCTCTGAATGGTGCTCTTTGTTGTTTTAAAAAACGTTACCATAAAGCTCTGTCCTGGTTTCAGCTGG
>VZTL01068151.1:32583-48393 GCA_013400535.1 Scopus umbretta | reverse complement strand
TTCGTGTGGACACCAAGTAGCAGTCTGTAATGGTTCCAGTTTGTCTGGTAACAAAAGAAAAAATAGAAATTAGAGTAAGCAGTGGGGAGAACGGAGCACACATTTATAAAAAGTAAACAAACGACAAAAACTGTTCTAACTAGTAAAACTAGTGCCGGAAAAAAATATTTCAATAACGTACACATGTATCTTGTGGACTGATCCTCATAAACATGAGGGGGCCACTTTTGAAACCTTCATAGCGTATGCGTCTCTTAACATTATCAAGACTTTGTTTCCTGACTGAGAAATTGTGCAAAATCTGTTCTGTCCGGCACATAACAAAATCAGAGAGATGTGAACATATTTAAAAAAAACCAAAAAATTAGAGTCTGACTATCATGTTACAGGATTATATTGATTATATATCTTCTGCAAAGCCCTACCTCCTTTTTTTTCCCCGAGGGTATTTTTACAGCACTCTAAATTAATAGTCAGCCTAAATGGTTTGGAGAATTGTTTTATTAAACATTTTTCAGCAATAGGTAGAAAACAGTAATCAGAACTATTTTTCTCTAGAGCAAACATGATCCAGAGCTCATATTCTTAGCATACATTATATTATTTTGAATTCCTTTAAAGGTGGAAACGTCTCTCTTCAGCCTAGGGATTCAAACACAAATAGGCATTAGCAAAGCTTTCACCTACATCTTTTCCGGCCTGCCATCCATTCTCTTTCATTGTTTCCTTCCTGTCCAAACCCAGGAGAGCTAAAAGTGGCCGTCGTATCGGCTAAGCCCAGCTGCTACACCCCCTACTAAAGAGCAGGCTGATAATGTTCTCTCTTCAGCACGTTAGACACAAGCTATTAAAAGCCCAGGAATATATCCAGGCTCAGGTTTCCTACGTGATCTATTTGTTTAACCTGTTGGGCCAGCTGTGGAAGTGAAGATAAATTCTAATAGTCAGTGATGACATGTGAAACAAAGGGGAAGCTACTGTGCTTAAATAAACTTGTAATTAAACCCTATTTGTAATTGTTATCATGGCATGTGAAGATTGTTATCTTCTTGGAGAAGATGTAATATGGGCACTTCTTCAAATGTACGTAGAAAAATTAAGCGTGCCTTTAGTTAAAGGGGATTAGAGGTTACCCAGTACACATTTAAAGAAAAAAAAAAAAGATTAAGTGATAAAGAACCACCTGGGTCAAGAGTTTCGTAGTGAAATGTGGACATTTTCTTCTCAGGTGTCCGATTCCAAACTGTGCAAGGGATATTAACCTCTAGTTACCATCTGTTAACATAAGTTGGATGAGTTTGTTCTGCCTGTAGCGCAGGCAAGTGCTTACCTTACTAGAAGTGGTATAGCTTGCATTCCTTCCCTACCTTAGCAAGCAACAATCTGGGCCTTTTATGCGGCAAGAGAATTTTGATAGGGATTTCAGAGGGTGGGAAATGCTACAGCAACTTGTATTAATGTGCCCTAAACTGTCTCCCTGTGTCCTGTTAGAAGTCAGGGCTTCCAGCGTGATGGAAGTGAGGAGGCTCCTTCACTGTCCTTAGTTCCTACTCACTGTTCCGGCTTTGTTTGTTTGTTTATGTGGAGCTTTTTTCTCTTATGCTTTGTTTCTTTCATTAACGTGAGAAAGGTGAATCATAGTGTTTTGCCTTTGAAGCTAGAGGGAGAATGGAGTTCAGTTAAAAGATGGGTAGTGTGGATGTTCCCTTTTAAATTTAGGGAGCATATGGGGACTTCTCTGAGATGCTCATCACTCAAGGTTGTCTCGAGGTCCTGATTTATGGCTCAAAATCTTAAGTAAATAGCAATTTAGGACACTTGTGAAACTTTGAGGGATAATTTGTTATTTGTCTGCCTTTATAGATTTATAGACTCCTACTTAGTTACCTCAAAATTTACTGTGTGAATTTGTCAGTGCTGCAAACCATGATGAAGATGCAGGCTGCTCATACGAGAACTGGTTTTACGAGTGGTTTAAATGTCCTAGTTGTCCACAGAGCTGATTCAAGATAGGAAGAGGTGGTGAATATAAATTTTGCTGCCTTAATGAAAAAGGCAACATCAGTTCTGCTATGAAAAGGGAAGACAGAAAAGTAGCAGAATTGAGATGGAAAGTAGAAGGGACCTGTACTGCCGTCTCTGCAAGAGGGGTGGGGAGTGACAGCAGCTGGGGCAGTCGTGGCTGCCAAAGCAAGCTTACCGTAAGCACCAGCCGTACACCTTACCACTTTGCATGGCAGCAAGGCTGGCTTTCCAAGACCCTCACATAGGCAAGGCAAGCCTGATCATTGATTTATGCATAGCAGGAGGTTACCTTAGGCAGTGCCTGCTCTGTCCGTGTCAAGAACTAGCTGCGATCAGCGGAGTTTGTATTTGAGGCTGTGTGACGCTTCTTGTTATAAGACACCTCTGAAGTTCTTTGCGATTTCATTAGGCTTGCCAAAAATTGTGGTTTAGGCTGCAACCGTTCAGCGGGGTCATGGGGGGTAACTGCCTCGGGAAGGGATCAGCGAGGCTTGGCCAGGGGAGCAGCAGCGGAGGCGGGAGCCAGGGTAGGAAGGAGTTGCACAGACAACCTTCCATGGGTTGTAGTACAACTGTCTTTTAAGTATCACAACTTAAATGCTTCCTACCACTTTAGTACACGATAGCAAATTTGTAGGATGTCCTGAAAAAAAAAATAATTGGGGGGTTAAGAAGTTTGCTGATGGAAAGTTTGTTGGGTTTTGCTTTCTTTTCGAATTGGCGTGCTCCCTCTTTTTGTCACAAGCTTGTTTTTAAACCCGCATTTGCTTTTAAAATTCATAGTGTGTTGAAAACATTTGAGGTTCGCAAATGGCCGATTACCAGATCTGGCAACGCCTTCCTGTTGGGGCAGAGTTCCCTTCAGTTGCATCTCCGCAGCGTGGCGGGGGTCTGCGACATTGCCCCGATTTTCCCCCGCGTAACCAGAAGCGGCCTCTGATCGCTGCGTCCACCTACAGGCAAACGAGCGAGGCGAGAGTGGCGTTAGGCGTTAGCGGCTTGGCGCTCTCATCCTGACAAGGGAAGCGTTTTTCGAAGGCAGTTTGCTGCACAGTAACGTGTTCTCCTGACTTTTTGGGGGGTTTGGGGGGCAGCAGGAGCCGTACCCCGGCACCCCCTTGCCCGCGGAGCCGTGGCCCTGGTGGTGGTGGTGGTGGCCCTCGTGGGCGGCCGGCACCCCGGGCCTCCCCGTGGGGTGTCCGGCTGGGCGCCATGGGCTGCCCTCCGTCACCGTGGCAACCGGCAGATGGGGGCCTTCGGCAGGGTCAGCGGGGAGGCGGCTGCGGCAGCACGCCGGACCCGGCCGCTCCGTAACAGCCCTTTCAGCCCTGACAGCTCTGCTCTGACTGGCCAGAAGTAGTTATCAGATTACTTGTATTAAAACCTAATTAAGATGTGTGCCAGTAAATGCAGCGTGGTTATTGGATTTGGCGATTTAGCCTGCTGCAGGTTGCTGCAGTCCAGTCACGCCGTCGCAGCAAATTCAGCTCCGTGGAGTAGAGCGAAAACGTTTTACATCGGCAACCTGGCTGTGCTGAAAGAGTAAATAACCTTTGAATGCCTCTGCCGTGTCAAGGAGCGATCCCCACTGCAGGCTGAATGTCCACTGCCCGCCAGACCCTTGCGTATTAATTTCTTTCAAATGAACTTTAAAACCCAGAGGAGGGCTGACAGGTTGTGTCAGCTTTTCTCTTCACTGCAGATTGCCTGAGGATTAATGGACCTGTGAGCCCCCCAGGACAGGGAGCTTGCAGCAGGAGCCTTGTGGGCTCCCCTGGGTTAGCAATTTGTCTTTATAGAAAAGAAAGAAGCGTTCGGTTTTGTCTGTAGGCCGCAGACGAGGGGACAATCTAAACGTAACATGATGAGTGCTGGTCCAGCTTTGTGGTGTTGGATGCAATGGAAGTTTATTCTGCTGGGTGGAATTCACCTTGGTGCCAAAGCTCCGCTTTATGTTTGATGTTTCACCAAGTTTCTGCAGGGTCTTGCAGTGCTTGTCTACTCATAGCTGTCAAAATGCAACAAAACCTGTCTATCCCTTTCCATTTCATTTCTGGACAGGCTAGGATCATTTCTGGATAGCCTAGTCTCAGATCCAAATTTTACTGCTGTACAGAGTGAGAGATGTAGGCTTCCGCAGGTTGTAGCTGCACAAAGCAGCGAGGTAGCTTGGAGCCATTCTAACATAAACCTGTGTATGAGCTCCAAGTACTGAGAATCGGAGTGAAGCATTTAGCTTGAAGCATTCGTTACAGCTTGTGACGCCTCAGTTTTGTTCTCCTTCTGTGGAACCACTTGTCTCATGAAGCTGCCTCTTTCCTGCCTCCACAGAGAAATAAGAATTTTGGTTTAGAGCGGTTAATGGAAAATTATTTGAAGGGTGTTCTTATTGCTACTATATGGGAGCTTGCTCCTTAGTGCCAGGTTGTCCCGTAAGTAGTCCAAATGTAACGTGGTTCAAGAGCTACTGTCTTCACCTTGTGCCTTGAAGTAACATGACAGAGCATGGAGTAAGTTCCTGCCCTTCAGCGCTCCCAGGCCAAGGAGGAGCAGCCAACCAACATCCCAACTGGACAGATCTTGCCACTTTGGTGGAAAAATGATCTCGTCTGGAATGAAGGGCAAGGATACGGTGGTCACTCAGATGCTCAGGACACAGTACACGTTTGCCTGGTAGGTGGTGTTGCCAAAATGAATGCGGCGACTGTGCAACCTCAGTCACTCGTATTAGCAAAATGTGCAGAAGGTTCTGTCACCCAGTTGTAAAAATGATGGCAGGCATCGATGTGCAGTTGTAACATATGGGAAGTACAGTGAATGTGGGTGGAGCTGTTCATTTCTCATCTTGAATCATTTACGAGATCAGCAGGCAGGCCAGATACAATGCATATGGGAATGTGTGGCTGTGCTGCACATGTCACACGTAATAGCAGATACTGTGAGAGGGCCCAGAGCCTGTCCTCAGGAGCTAAATGCACCGGAGCAGGCTGGTAGTCCCAGCATGCAGACCAAGGGCCAGCTTGGCAGCAGTTTTGGGAGAGCAGACTGGTAGACAGAATTTGGGAATCCATGGACTAAGATCTGCACTGACTAGAACCTACTCCCTCTTTATCCATCCTGACCCAGAATCGTAGACAGGAACATTATCCCTGTACTCAAGTACTGGAGATAGATACAGGTGATAAAAGTGAAGTTGTGGCCTGCTAGTCAAACCTAGCTCAGTGCCTGCATCATCTTTCTCCCTCCGCTCAAGGGGACAGTCTAAATGTAACACAGCAGGTGGTGACGTTACAAAACAGAAAAGCATAATTAAGCAGTATTGCCATAATTAAAGACTTTTCTGTTTGCAGTACTTTACCTGAATCACCTTCTGCGTGATCTGAAAGGATATAGAGCTTTACAGGAGAGCGTACTAAGGCCTGTATCCGGTAATGTTTTTCAAATTTGCATGGGCTGCCTGTGAGTATCTAGCAGAAAGTGTTGTTTTGATGTAAAATTCACATGAGCTGGAAATGACTTCTCTCTGGGTGCCAGAACTGGAGGAAGTTCCTCACGCTGAAGTGGTGGCTCTTTAGCTGGAGCCTTCTCCCCGCAAGAGGAGAGGCGCGCCAGGGAAGGGCCTCTCCTCGGGGCTGCATCAACAGCGTTTGCTCTTGCAGCCAGAACGGGCCCTACCTACCGCCACGACGGGCAGCGCTCATCGCATTGCTGCAGAGGTGGGGGTCGAGGGGTTTCTGCACTCACCTGCGTCTTTAGCTGCCCGTAATAATAATTCCGTGCAGGAGGGTCTCCCAAAGAACGTGTTTGTTCTTACAACAGCCTGAAACGCTAGCAGAATGGGTAAATATTAACTGAACGTAGAAGTCAGCAGAAACTTAAATTCTAAGGGCCTGAATCCAGACTGTAGGTGGTAGTTGTTGAGTCGGACTCTCATGCGTGAGGGGGATTTCATAGCCTCAAGGCTTTAAATATGTAGGGCAGCGCCACAGTTCTTCCCTCGTCTGTCTGTAGACAGCGCTTTCCAGTTGTACACCTCCC
This sequence comes from Scopus umbretta, assembly GCA_013400535.1. NCBI lineage: Eukaryota > Metazoa > Chordata > Aves > Pelecaniformes > Scopidae > Scopus > Scopus umbretta. The sequence continues at coordinate 42,330 of VZTL01068151.1, read as the reverse complement.
TCCCAGTACTGCTATAAAGTCATAAGTACTCTAGAAATAAAGGACTGGAAGATGTCTTTATTACAAATCAAGGAGTGCAGTAAGGTCACATATCCTCCTCAAGTTAAAGGGAATCAATGCCAAAGTAGTGAGCAGAACTCAGCTCCCCAGTCTGGAACTACAACGTTGCCTCCAGCTACCACCACCGTGGTTCTCACGCTCCCTGGGAGCAAGATGCTCGTGGAAAAGCTACTATCTTTAAAAACAACAGAAAGAACAGTACGAGGCTGGGGTTTCATGTGTGGGGGAGTTTTGCTTTTTTTTTTTTTTTTTTTTTTTTTTTTGGGGGTGTTTTTTTTTTTTTTTTTTTTTTTTTTTTTTTTTTTTAAGTTCCACACCCCTGAAATCACCTTTAGTAAAGAAATGAAGCATAAACAGCTCCTGTACCTACATGGTATAGTTTGGAAGGTATAGGGAGTGTGAAATTAGACACACAGTGTGCGTGTATTTAGTGTGCTATCGAAGTGGCGGTTTTGTTTGCTTCATTGGACGTTTAGAACCAGCTGTCGCTGTTTGCAGCGAGCTGCATTTTGGTTTTTTCTGATCCCCAGGAGATGGTCCTGCAGCTCCTCAAAGCCCTTTTGCAAGGAAACGTTAGGAGAGTAACAGGACTCTCTGAAATAGGGGTGTTCACAGTGTTTGCTACAGGATTGTTGCAGTTTGATTTCAAAGAAGTTGGCTGGCAGATACAGATCAGTAAATACTGGTTTTGACATAGATTTTGGCAATTTTGTTTCAGCTAGATTTTCCTCGCTTTTTATCAAGAAATTTAGGGGTGTTTACTAATGCAGCTATTTGAACAATCCTGATTAAGAATGTGAATATTCAGAGTGATTAGCTTAGCTGAGTTACGACAGCTGTACAAGTCAAAACGACAACATGGAGCTGAAAGTAGAAAGATTCAGAAATCACATGCCTTATTGTAAGCATAGAACTAATTCCATTAAAAACACAGCCTGTAGGAGAGATACAACCTAAAGACCTTGTTCAGCTGAGGCTGTATTTCAGTGTGTTGAGCAAGAAATAGTTTACAAAAGCAAGTGCAAGGCTTAAATCCAGAACTAACCTTGACAGCAACAGAGTCAGTTCATGCTCCCTAAGCGCTTAGTGTTTACGCGTGTAGGTTATTGTCTAGAGTACTGTTATTTAAAGACAAGAAGCTTCCAAGATATCCAAAAGGACTTCTAATTAAAGACATTTCCATTTAAAGAGTGAAATGCCTTTAATGGAAAAACACAATTTCCAGCTTATTTGTGTCTAGGTCCCTTGCTACAGGTCCCAAGCAGACTTTTCCAGTTCTTCATGGCAGGAGTAATAAACAGTCACTGGGGACGCAACAAGCCATACCAGGTTTTGTGATTAAAGACGTAAAGGTGCGGTTGCCCCGTCTGCAGCAGTGTTGTCCCAACTCAGGCACTAGTATTTCAAGTGTAAGCAAAAAGCCCCCGTGTGTTCCTTCTGCTACCCACCAGCTCGTTCCCTCTGTCTTGCGGCCCCTGCTGAGGAGGGCCTCGGGAGTGACGGGCTCTTCACATCCTTCCCCAGGAATCCCTGTTACACTGTTAAAGGATCTACGCTTATGTGCTGCTTAATTAACACTAAGCTTACTTGAAATAAATGTCGCATTCTGTAACGAGTTTTGGGCATTGACCAGGTCACGAAGAGCAGCGGACAGAAAACAAAAGTTTTTGTCACTTTAGGTCTAATTTGTCAGGGGGTTGGGATATCTGGATTTACAATCTGGGCTGGGGTGTGTGTGTATGTGTGTGTGTGCGTGTCAAGAAGACGGTTACTGAAGCAGCTACAGAGCGTGCAGCGAGCTTAGCTGCAGATATCAGGATGCAGTCCTGAGGTCTTTACTCATGTCACCGAATGGCAAAGCAGATTCACTGTCATGTCACGACAGGGCTTCTAAATTAGAAGCGCAGATCTTTAAAAGTGCTCATTTAAAGTGTGAAGATAAAACGTGCTGAATGCCCATCCTAGGAGGAATACTTTAGCCTAAGCCCAACCACCAGACTGAGCTCTGTCATCTGGGAGCTGCACCCGCCAGTGCAAACATCAAAGCTTCTACTGTGCACTCCAACTTCAGATGCTCTGCAACGCTTTTATCTACTTTTTTCCAGGTTACAGCAGCTTGACAAGCACTGCCAGGCCACTGCCCAGCAGTTAGTGGAGTTGCTCAACAAACAGAATCAGCTCTTCAAAGAGAAGCAGCTGCTTACAGAAGAGGTGCACTTTCTGCGAATACAGGTACTGTGCCAAAAGAAAAGAGAGTCCGAGGGGAATATTCTGCAGCGTTAGCAGAGAGATCCGCCAGCAGACTCATTTCAGCTGTTGGGTTTTGTTGCTGTTGTTGTTTTAAATAAGGCAATGCTTTATGGAAAAAAAAAAAAAAATCCATGCAATTGGAAAGAGACTGGTAGCTGGACCCGAGTCCCACTTAAACCTAAACTAAATGAAGAAAGTGTTTTGACGTGACAATAAGACAGAAGTTATTCTTGATGACCCTTCCTAGCTTTCTTACCAGAAGATTTTGTGTTCCCTTTTCAGAGAAGAGGGAAATCTGTCCTTTAACAGCATTAACATTTAAACAGGAGCTTGATGTTGATAGTTTGAGTTTTTTGCTGACGTTTGTCAGACTTAAGTCCCCCTACCACCTTGGGATTTCTCCCTGCCCCTTATTTTTAAAAGTCATTTATCTTCCCTGCTGTTCCATGACCACTCACCCAAGTGTGAGATGGAGAACGCGATCTCGGTCTGCCTGAGCAGACTGCGCTGCACTGCACTGCACCTCTAGCAGGACCGACTCTTGCTTCCAGTGGTCTCTGGGAAGCTGTGGCTTCTCAAGGGCTGCTGTTGCTTTTTTTTTTTTTTTTTTTTTTTTTTCCNTTTTTTTTTTTTTTTGGTCCACCGTTCTTCAGTCAGTCAGTGCTTTGGAAATAAGGGAAAGGCCTGTGTGGTATGGGTTTTTTTTCTTTTGTCTTTCATTTACTTGTTTCAGAAAAAGAAGCATTAACAAGAATGAGGTTTTCAGTAAAACTGTCGAATAATCAAACCCTTGTTTTGTGATGAAGTAAATAAACGATTTCAATGATCGCATGATGTTTTCTAGCTTGCAAACTAGCGAGTATGCCCAGGATAACTGTTAACAAGGTAACAAAAGACATTCAGTGTAGGAAATTTAGTCCAGTAGCACACCTAGCAGTAAACAGGACATGAATTGTCTTAAAACTTTAATATATTTAAATCATACCATTTTTCATAGGCTTTCTAGCTGTAGAATTTAATAAATGTTTAACCCAGGAGAATAAAATCCATACTTTGTTATGCCTTTGATCATGTCGGCGTGTTTGGTTTAACAGGATTTCCTGTTGTAGTAGACAAACGTGGTAGCTCAAGATAGTGTAAGGTTATCAGTATGTAGTAACTACTGGCAAATTTCAGGGCAACCATAGTGCTCTCTCTGTAAGACAGTTTAAGAAGGTGGTTGTTCAGAAAAGAAAATTTGAATTTCTGCTTTAAGGGAAGCACTCTTGGTAATGTGAACAGACTTTACATGGTCCACAGGGATTTTATTATTGATAATCTATTTTATCTGGAAGCGAGTGTGCTTTTATGAAGTTGGGCAGAAGTACAAAAATCATACAACAGAGGAAAAAATCATTCAGGTATTATACTGCTATCAAGACTTGACTGGTAAAAGCTTCCTTCTTTACGTTCATTACAAGTTAATTGTGCTCCAGAGGATACTTTTTAACTTGAGAACACTCAGAAGAGAAGAATGATATAAAAAAAATATTACAAAATGAGTCCTAAAAATCTATTTGCAGCTATTTAAAGCAACGGTGGTTCTCTGGGAATTGGAAATCAGCCCAAAAGAGCTGCCTGGAATATCAGACAATTGTTTTAAGAAAACCAAAGAACAGTGCACCATAAAGGGGAGATTTTGACTACAGAAAGATGGATGTAGTTAGTGTAGAAATAGATATATTAAAAAAATCAGTTGCAGAATCGGTATTGATGCAAGTGACATCATATTCCACATTTTACTGTATTGTTCCAACAGTTCTCCTTTATAATTTTTTTTTTTTTTTTTTTTTTTGCGAGGGGAAAGGGGGAGAAACCAATCATACCTAATCTTTTTTAAAATGATGTAAAATACATTAATCTAAATGTGCTATTGTATCTTGGAACATAAGCTGCTAGTAACTGCAGTTGCATATTTCAGGAGAAAAAATGGGACGCAGATCTCAAACAGGACACAGATGGAATCAAGTAAAAACCTGGATGGATAACGAGAAATGAGCAGAAGTAGGTATTTTTTCTATATGCTATATACAGAGAGAGGGGAGGGAGAGGAAAGGAGGACTAAAATTATTTGCAGATGTGGGTTGTATCTGGCAAACTTCAAGACAAAAGGGAGAAGGAAGTGTTTGAAACATTTTTGGGTTTGAAATTGTTGGAGCTTTTTGTGTTTGTTTTTTTTTAAGCACTGAGAAATTTAGGACAAGCACTCCACAGCAACCACAGGTTTACCTGAGAGAATTTAAAAACAAAATCTTAAATATTTAAATTGGAGGAAAAGGTGGGAACTCAGATTTTACCATAGGTACTTTTTGGTCTGGATAATCACTGGGTGTTTGTCTTTTGATTTGGAATTGGGTAGTTTTGTCAATTCAGTGGTATTTCCTTCTGAGGAAGCAGAATCCTCTCTATTTTTTCAGAAAGGCTTCAATTTGTTTTGTAATAAATCATAAAACTTAGTGTCATGTTGAAAGAAACATTATATAAATAATTGTATTTGGAGCAGTGCTGTTGGAGTTAGAGTACTGCTAGCTGTTCCTATTGCCTTGTAAGAGTTACTTGATTTAAAAGTCCCCGATTTTAAAATTGCATCATGTACTTTAATCTAGCCGACCTAGAAGAAAAAAAAAAAAAAATCCACTGACAAACCTATAACCTTCATAGGATTTGTTTTCAAAACTCAGGTTACTTCCACTGCAATTTTTATTTCTAGTGTTGGTGTTTGCTGGGGCAGGGGGAGGCAGGAAAAAAGAAAGGGGAGGAAGGGTAAAATGTCTTTCAATCCAGCTACACTGCGGTGTGTTTTGAGAGTCTGTTTTTCATGGAAAACCCATTTGACACTGTAAGGAAAATTCTGGGATTTAAAGTGAATGAAAAAAAGTCAGCATGAGAGAAATACCTGATCCTGCTACATGCTGAATTCCCTTACAGGCAGCATGAGTTAAAAGGCTTTTAGCACCCTTGCTGAAGGAGTAACCAAGACAAGTGCCACAGTTTTGAAGACATCCTTCTCATTCTCAGCAGTGAACGACACGCTTTGAAAATAGTAATGTTAAATCTCCTATTACTGAAAGAAGCTCGGTAGTATTTCAGAATAACCACCTGCCTACAGCATGATGAAGATGCTCACACTGTCATTTTCATTTTCATAGAACTACAAAGGACCAGTACGATGATGCGGCCTGACCTTACAGCATGGGCTGTGTATCAGGCCATTATACTAACATGGTACTGACAGAGAGAGCTCTGTCTCTATAGATATATAATACAATATACTAATAGATGGCACTAATATTTAATAATGGTACACAGCATAACGTATTCAGGTCCACGTAAAGGTAGTCAAAAGTTTAATTATGGGATTGACACCTCTTGTTTTGAAAGTTTTTGAAAGATTCAAGTTTTGAGTTTCTACCTTTGAAAGTCTCTTTTACACCGCAACTCACTCCAAGTCAGGAAGCTAAGAGGTACTTAGCTCCCCTCCTGTCTAGATACTAAATACAAACGTCCCTAGTATAGCAAACAAACACGTAAACTGAGATTACTAGGAATGCTCAGCGCTGCCCAGCCAGTAGGAGTACATTTCTGAAAGCTGGGATGCTCCTCACTTGCAGGATCTGCCTTGGTGACCATCAGTTTGACAGAAGTAAGTCTTTGTCCCGGTCGATAATCCCCTGGCAGACCCTGGCTGCCGGAGGGGTTGCTGGCCAGCTGAGCCAGCGAAATGCCGACTGACAGGACTCGGACCTTGGGGACAACCTCCAGCTAGGGCTGTCGTCGTCCGCTGCTGCTCTGCCTTCCGCCCAAAGATCGCCTCCTGCAAGCCAGCCCCTCCCTGGGCAGGAACCCGCGGCTCTCCCTGTGCTCTCCGTATGCCCGAGCCACTAAAACTATCTCCTCCCTTAATTACAGATGTCTTTTTCACAGTACGCGTGCCTGTGAACAGGCTGCCTTTCTTCTAAACAAGAAGTTAAAATATACTCACCCGTGACTATATTCCCGTTCTCGCCCCTCTGGCCGCTCGGTGGGAGGTACTGTCAGAATTACAGCTGTTCCTGAGCGGTGGTTTTCTTTTCTTTTCTTACGTCGGCGTGAATTTTCAGTGAGGTCCCAGCAGCGAATGCAGTACCTGACGTGCTCCCAAGACCCGTTTGTTTTTTGGGGTTTTTTTTTTAACATTATATGTTATAGAAGGGAAGCTTTATGTCCAGAAAACAAGTAGCTTGTCCATCTCTGATGTCGGAAGTGATTCAGGCTGATCCTTACATGGCCCTCAACTATTCTTCCAGAGACCTGAAGACTGCTTAGGTTACTGGGGGGAGAGCTTTGCTTTTTTTAGTGTAGTCTACATGCACAAAAATGGGGCCTCTGCCAGGTGTTTGTAACAGCCAGTGACATTCCACAGCTAGGGCTTGGTGGTTGGTTTTTTTGTTTGGTTTGTTTTTTTAAGCAGGTGGAAGGAAAGTCTTCGTTACTCCTTGAAGTAAGGAGTTTAGTCAGAGAGGACGGGAGTTACACGGCAGGAGTGGCTACAGGTAGACCTCTGCTTGATGTCTGACTGCCCTGACACGACACTGCACGTGCTGCATCACCTAGTATTTAGCGATTTAGTATTTGTGCTGGAGAGGTCTGCTCACCGACTATCAAAGTACTGTTGGGAGGAGGAGAAACTTTTAAGACCGCCCTTGACTCTCCAGCTGACCGACTTGTTTGCCAATTACCTGGACGTTGGGAGTGACACATTTGTGTCCATTTAGCCAGAGAACCGCATGTCTCGAACGACTGCTTTAGCAGCCAGGCTGTTGTACAGTGGGGTAGAGGGAGACTCTGCCGGTATCGGCACTATTTTTAAAGCAGTTGAGGCTTGGGTGTTATCAGGTGGAAAAATGCCTACTTCGTCAACCAAGCTGAGGTTCAGCATCTCGCAAAGCATTAACACGGGCTAGCTGCGGTGATGAAAGACACGTAGGCACCCCCGACGCTTTGGGGTGGAAGGCTTGGTACCTCCCTGGTTTACGTGCCTACAGGCAGGTTAATGAAAGGCTTTTTTGTAGCTGTAGGTGACAAGAAGATGAAAATGACAGCTTTGGAGTTAGCGGCCTATGTGACAGCATGGCATTTCCAGGGTAGGCGTGTTTTGGAGTTTAGCGGTACAAAACGCTAGTGTCTGAAAAGGGGTGTCTAAAAAGGCGGGCTGCCTCGGGGTGCAGCTGGGCACCTTCGCTTCAGCAGTCGGGGGGGGGAGTGCAGTGGGCGAGCGTGCCCGGCTATCAGCTGGGCCACCAAGGGCAGGTGTGTGGCAGAGGAACGGGCTGGCTGGCGGTGTCGTAAGGCACCCGCAACGGCAGCAACAGCCAGGAGACGTCTTCCGGAGCTGGGCGTTTTGGGGGAGGGGGGGGTTGCCATTTTAATCTCAGCCCGAGCTCCACTGCTGGCCGCACGCGGAGGGTTCCCGCAGCATGGCGTAGGTTTCCCCTGGCTGGCACTAACCAGCCCCTGACAGGGAATTCAAGCCCCACAGCTCTCTGTGGCTGTAGTTCATTTTAAATTGCACTGGTTGCAGACATGACTTTAGCAGTTGGTGTTGGCGCAAGTATTTTAGGGAAAAAAGTACCATGTTGTTGTTTTTAACTCATTCTTTAACGAACTGCAGCTTTGTAAATTCTCTGAACTCGGCCCTAATTGCCTTACCAACTAAGGGGGGAAAGAAAAGCAAAACCCTTTAGGCCTCTAATGCAAAACCAGCCAGAGTAGAAAGTTTATTTTTATTTCTGAGGTCATTTACATCTCTTGAATTCGAATTTTAGAACTCCAGTGGCTTAATTCTAGGTAGCTACCCCAGCTCCAGTAGAGTTTGACGTCTCGCTCTTAATGCAGTCCTGCGGCGCTACCGAGCAAGCCCAAACAACAGCTATGCCAGAGCTTCAAAGCTGCGAGCAGCCTTCCCACCAGAGGGTTCCTACCGGCGCCCGGGCAGCGGCTTCCTGTTTTGCTGCAGCTGCCCACCCCGTACACACGCTGTACAATTCACAGTAAACACCCTCTGGCACAAACCTCCCGCCTCCTTCCTGGAAAAGAGAAGGGGCAGGCTCTTAGACGTGCCCCAAAACAAGAGCTCACTTATTTACTGCTAAACGTGAACGATGTCTAAAGCTCATGGAGATCCTGTTTTTCAGAAATCGAATGGCGCTTGTTCTTGCTACCTGGAAGACTTCTGATCTTAGGCAGAGGCGAGGCCAGCAGGCCCGCAGGCTTGTTTACACTGCATTACCACAGCCTTAACCATTTCTGTACTTCTGAGAACTCGCCCGCGGGCTGGAGTGCCACAAATGAGCAGCACACGCAATGCGCTACAGACTGCTTGCTTACACGCCCGGCTCTTTCTTTTCTCTTTCAGGCCTGCTCTGCACCCAGCTGAAACGTGGGCTCGTCTCGAGGCTCACCCAAAGACACCTCTGCAGAAAACGGGCACACCTGCGGGCTAGTTTCAGCTGGGCTCTATTTGTCTTCGACTGCGGAATCATAACTATTTCGAAGCGTTACCAGCCTACCGACCTTCCTAGGAAGCTAGCTGAGACTCTTCTGAAAAAGAAGAGCCTTGCAAGCCAGTTTTAACAGCTATTACACAGTGTGGACTCAATTCGTAATTTGTACAATTTTTTAGAAAATGTTTTTATCTATTTTTTATAATTGAGCATATATGTCTTATTTACCAACTGAAATACCAATAAACTCCATTGGATTCTTATTTTCCTCGTTCTGTCCTTCTGAACTCAAGGGAAAGCGAGTGCCTGGGGCGGAGGGAGAAGGGGACCGTTCCCAAGTCCGGCAGAAGCACACCGTGCTCCCGTTTAGAAACGCATTACCAGAATTTACCTGGGAGCTTTGTTTTTACACGGTATTTGTCACTTCTTATGCAAAAGAGAGAGCCCCGACACCTACTTTTCCATCAGAAAAGCCTAAGAATGATTGAGAAATATGCCCTACAAATGTGGAAGAATTTCCACGGGGCAGGTTTCCCTTCGAAGCGGTCACTGAATAAAAGCCTTTGAGAGACAGGAACCCTTGCTCAGTACAGATTAGCCTGTAGGTGAGGTGCCCAGCTCGCAACACCGACGGGGTGACCCTAGGCTTTTCCACCAGCAAATATTTAGCTGTCTCAGAGATGGGCACCAGCTGAACTTGGCTTCAAATTACTCGACTCAAAAGCATTTGGAGGACTTTTCTTCCTGGCTAACTGCGCACTTGTTGCTTTTAAAAGTTACTTTCCAAACACCAGGCTGCTTCAGAAATCATATACCTGAATCTTTTGCCAACTAGCGTAGGATAGGCTGAGTACATAAGAAAGAAGCTTCTGCATCTGCTATCTTCGGTGTAGTTGTAGAATTGCACTTGGGGGGG
>VZTL01068151.1:1806-24166 GCA_013400535.1 Scopus umbretta | reverse complement strand
TTTTTTTTTTTTTTTACAGCTTAGAGAGATCTGCATGAATTGATGAGTGTTAGAAGCAGCTCTGGATCTCAGTGCTAACCAAAGGAGACTACACCCTACATAGAGCCGTCCAAAAATGAAAAAAGCTAGCCTGCCCTACGAGGACTACAGCGTGTAGGTACGTACTGCTGCACAACCAGCCAAAGAAAGAAGGCTTTCATCAAGATACTCGTTACAGTAGATCTCTATCCAAAAAATTACTACTATTAATTCCAAAAACTTTACAGTTTGGGATAAGGCATGAAAGATTAAAATGTGGTAAAGTACATAAATGGGGCACTTAAGCAGCAAGACAACAGCAAAAAAAAAAACAACCTAACCAAAAGCATGTGTAGGTGCATACACTCACACAAAACCCCTCTCCACTTTTTATCACCATTACAAATGCATACACAAATTCCCATTGTTTCCAAATCCAGGTTTGAAAACTGCCACCCTGTTCTTTTCATGTTCTCCTTCTCACACAGCAGGTATTAGGCTGACAGCTGGTGACGCGGAAGCTGTGTCAGCTGGAGGAGGATACCGTCGCTGTACCTTGCAATATGAGAACCACAGCAAAACGCTGGCTGGTTCTTTGGACATCGGACCAGATTCTGCCGCCACCCCTCCCAGGATACACCTGCAAGTCCTTCAGCATTGCCCTTCATTCAACAAACTGACTCTTTTCTCACTGCAGCAGTTCATTTGTCCTGTTGAGTATATATATTAAAAGCTCTATTTAACCTGATCCGAATCTTCAGAAACAGTCCAAGCAATTATTCTAGCAAAAATAAATTTTTCACTTGCATGTACTTAAAATGGAACAATAAACTGACTAATACGTTTGCAAAACTAAATTCAGCTTTCCCTTACATTTTCCTGAATGGAAAGCATACAACAGCAGAGAGGTATTTGAACTAAAGGTTTGGGGCATTGTAGGATAAATGCTTAAGGAGCTAACATATATAAACTCAACATCAGAAGAATCTTCAAGGTATAAATCCAGTTATGTCCAGTATTTAAAAACAAAGCATTCTGTTTTATTGTACAAATTCCTGCACCTTTATGAAAATTATTTTTGCATGCGTTCTGGCCATCCCAATCAAATCTGCACTATTCAAACAGATTTCCAAAGTTGTACGCCCCCCCAGCAAAGCAGCCACACAACTCCTAAGCACAGAGTTATTGCAGTGGAACACTCCAGACTGGCATTTTTCTCATTTTTCTGTCTCAGAGAAGAACACTCAAAAAGTTAATTTAAAAAAAAAAAAAAAAAAAAGCACGCCAAGTGACATACTCTACTCAAGGCCAAGTGACCACCACTGCACATCCTTTTGAAAGGCACTTTCACAACACTGTCACAGTTCTCAGGTACGAAAAGCACCACTAAAACAAAATTCATCAATCACAGGTGATAGGAGGAAGCTGGTGCTCCAATTTGATGCTCATTAGCTAGGCTTAATAGAAAACTGTTTATCAACAACATCCATTACGTCAGCTGATGAAACTTCCAGTTATGCCAGAAGTTTAGCTGTCTGGGGAGCTGCAACAAGTAAAACACACGAAAGTCCAGGCAGTAACGAGAAGGGAGGAACCCGATGCAAGTTTATGTCACTGGTGCTTTAAGATTCATCTGTCTTACAGCAGTACCTTTCATATCCTGGACATGCAAAGCAGTCGGAAACTTCAGTGACTGCAAAAACAAACCGTGCAGCCATGTGGTTCTCCACAACAGCCTACCCTGGTATTTATACAAGCTGCACCTTCACATACACCAACCATCCCCTACAGCCCATGGGAAAGAGGAAATGGCAGCTGAGATTAAGACACAAAGATACAACTCAACAGAGAGCAGCAGGGAGGTTTCTTAGTTCTCTCCACACGCTTTGCCTCCTTCCCTCACAGCATCAATTCCACCAGCACAGCCGTGAGGGCAGCCAGAACTGGGGATCACGCCTTTCGACCTGCTCTACCCCACTGACAGCAAACCTACTGCAGCTAAAGTCTTGCGGACATCCCACTCCAGACTCCTGATCCGCCACCAAAGGCACACCTCCCCGTGCCCCAAGTAAATTCTTTCTCTGACCTTCATATAATGTTGGGATACTTGCAAGACACACTCCCAATTCTAACGGGAGAACCTCTAAAATAATTTACTGGTTCCTGCAGAATTCTTGTCAAGAAATGAGGAACCAGCGCAGGGAGCTCTGGCTTTACCTCGAGAAGAAAATGAGAAACACAGGAAGAAATCCTTTCTTAACAACCTTTCAGAAAAAGCAGAAGCACAGAGTATAGTATAAATGATGTGTGCAAGTGTACGTAGAGGGACACAGTACTTCAACACAGCATTCAGGAGACTGGAGACAGAGCCATTTGAGACAGATTTTGTAAGCCATGTCACCAACACGCCAGGCCATGCTACAGAAACTTGGCAATCATCTTTCTGGAGGGGTGCCACCTTTGTTCATTAACTGTCAGATTTTATTTAAAAACAGAAAGCAAAATCTCTGCAAATTTCAGCTGTAACAAAACCATTGGAAAGACAAATAAGGTGCAACTGCTGCAGAGATAACCACTTAGATTGACACAATGCCTGAATAAGAACTCGGAAGCTTCTCCATACATCCCGAGGGAGACTGAAGCTGAGGCTCAATGGCAAAGAACGGAACACCCAACATTAACGACAGCTCTGATGATCACAACATGACGATGCCTCTCTACACCCAGCGGCACTTCATCTTTGGTGCCACAAGGAAATGCTACCTAGCTGCTACCACCACCGCTTTTCCCCACTTCTGACCTGAGAAGTCAGGAAGTCCACAAGGAATGTGAGCACCACAAGGCACACCCAATAACCTGCGTCCAAAAGGAGTAAGATGAGCTTTTGTTAAGTATGGGCCTTGTCCGTCTGTGTGAAAATCACGCTGCTCGGTCCCGGCTGCCAAGCTTTAAGTACAGGACGATTCTCCTCCTGTCTGTGCAAATTCAGGCAGAACACACTCAAACCAGACAGGAGACTGCACCTTCAGCACCCAGCAATTTACTCTTAAGGTCCAGAAATACAGATTTTCTGTGTTCATGCATTACACACAAAGAAGTAAAAGTCTAAACTCAGTGTGAGTCCACTGACTATAGGAGTTGATGTTCAAGACAAAAATCCAATTTCACACCCATCTGTCAAGCTGAATCTGCCCCGGCCATTTCCAAGGCTTGGTGTTAGAAATGACAGCAGCAGCAGTATCAAATTCTTAGCATCTTTATTATCTCCAGTGAATGGCAGCTTCACTTGGCATCCATCGAGAGCAGTGTGTGAGAACCACCACTGGTTTTCCACAGTTCAAGACCTGGGAAACTTGCCACCCATCTCTCGGGGGAAGGAAAGGGGCAGGTACAGTACCTGAGTGTTACAGTCACGCAGAGATGAACAGACAGGCTCTATCCTAACACCTTGAGCTTTCTCACGCTTACTGAACAGATACACAAATACTTCAGCATGAGAGAAAATATGTAACATTATTCGCTCAAAGATAATCTGACAGGAATCATTTGTCTTGGTGTTGTATAGAAAGTGGCTGAAGCTACTTCAAAGTAACTGTGATGCACTCGATCTGCCAAATGAAAAATATGATGCTTAAGAACATCAATCTGATCTTCCTCCTTCTTTTAACTCAAAGGGAATTTTCCTTCCAATGAACTCAAAATTAACACTACTGTAAGAATCTCATCCACCAGAAGACTGCAGCTGCATACTACTCTGAGATAGTGTGAAAGGAATACGGGGAGCAGCTATACACCACCCCCACTGAATTACCCATTTAAATAAACTAGGTAACTACATTATCATCTCAAAACTCATCAACACACTAATTCTTTACATGCGTATAAACACTGAAGTGAGCACCGTTTTTGTTGCACGTAAATTGTTGCACTTCAGGTTTTATTCATAAGGAATAACTATTTGAATCTTACTTATGGTTCAACTTCAGTATCACATTCCCAGTTGTCCAACTAAAAAAAAGCACTGCCGCATCCCAACACGGATGCCTCTTCTTTATTAATAAATTACAATGTATGAAATGAATTTTGCTTTTCTTACCGCTTATGTATTTTGAAAATTTATTATAAAAATAACTACAAGCCATGTATTTCAATAATGTCTTGTACTGTTGTCATATGCTGTATTTCAACAATTTCTATCGAGTTTATTATTCGTCTGACATACATCAAAAACTGTGTCAAATGTTACAGTTCTTTCTGACTATGAAAGTTAATGAAGTATTGGTAATTAAGCATTCTTGATTTGATCTCCAGAAATCAAACTTTCATCTACCTTAAAATTTCCTGGAGAACCAGAACTGCAAGAGACAGAAGAGTCAAATCAGAATGGTGGAAAAAAATAAATTATACCGTGATAAGAGAATGGGGTCATATTACTGAAATACGCCTTTGTATTTCATCACAAGCATGCCTAGCTGGAAGTGCTGAGAACATGTCACAATTCACAGACAGACTTCTCAAGTCAAAAAAAAAAGTATTTGTATTAACAAACTAGCTAACTTACTAAATGATGTTCCAAGTAAACAGTCTATTTTCACATAAACTGAAATTCATTAACTTACAAAATACCACAATAAAGCATTTTAAAAGGACACTAGCAAAGCTTGTATCAAATTATATTTGTCGGATGCATATCTGTTAATACCTGTTCTCTCCTTTATACATCTTTTAAGCTCCTGTCAAAGCAAATGCTTGGTGACCCTAAAATCATGCAGAGATAGTAACAACACAAAACCTTAGTTCAGTCTTTCAACATTCGATCCTCCACACCAGTATTTTAATTAAAAATTGTAAGTCTTTTAAAATACTGGTTCTCCTTTCCTAACAATAACTTTTTGTCCTTTTTCTGATATTAGCTCAGTTACGAAAGGAAACAGGAGATGATGGGATTACACGTTCTGTCAGCTGTACATCCTTCCCTAACAAATTCCGAATGGCTGCGCAAACGCACCGTGACGGAGAAAAGACTAGGCACATTTACATTTCCCAGAGAATTTCCGAATCTAGTTTACCGAACAGAAGAGAGACGTCCCTGTCCATCCCCCCCAAAGCAGAGTTTCCACTGAAAGACAGACAGTAATTTGAGTTGAGCTTCAAGCCAGTCGGCAAGCGTTCATGTAGGGACCGGTTCATCCCCATACCCGTCCCAGAAGCAGGCAGCCACCTGCCCAGCCAGCAGCCGCAGCACGGCCGGGAGCTGGAAATACCCCGTGGACCCCGGTAGGACGCTGCACGTGGTGGTCCTAGGCAGGGGGAAGAGCTGGGATTTCAGTGGTGGAAGGACACACAGCACAAATCCACGGGAAGGCAGGCTTCAGAAGGGGGTTTTGCCCACCGACAGACTGTTTTCTGCGTGATACAATGCTGATACAATGGACAGAGAGAAACCACAACTCCCCATCCCCCCCCCCCAGACTACAGCAACAAGTTTAAGAATCAGACACCCTTCTCTGTGTTTTCCTCCCTGTAAATTCAAGCAGCTGGGGGAAAGGGTGGTAATCAACCACTAGGTCTGCCCGTATAGGTTAAAGTGTCGCTGGAAACCCAATGAAAAGATCAGACTGGTTAGCAGCTTTCTGATCTTTTTACTACTTCGCATGGCAACAACACAAAAGCAAGTAACGAGGGTCATTTCTACAGGCTTTGTTGCGCTGCAGATAATTGTACAAAAATAGTAGGACTCAAATAGCAGCGGCCTAAAACCAGATGTTTGTATTTTCCTACTTCCCTCCTGCCCTCTCCCTTAAAATCTGATACCCGAAAGTACTTAAACGTGCATTTAAGATTATAGTTATAGGGCAGATTTTGCCAGGCCTGAACCCAGGGTTTCCTCATCTGCTGTTGTTGTGTCTGAAGTAAGGCAAAGGCAGTGGCAGCTGAAAGGTAAGGAACAGCTTCTTGCAGCTGTCAGCCTTGGTGCTCAAAGTCGCTGCCTCTGCCCTGAGATGACAGACTCCTAGAATCGCAGCGATAGATGCCTCCGCACGTGCTGCGCCGGCAGCAAAGGCAGACACCCCAGCTTTAACCGTGAGGGCCACTTGCCCCTGCTCCCTTCCCAGTACTAAGAAACAAAATGGTTAACGCTCCCTAAGTTGCTTCGGGAACCATCGGAGGTATCATCAGAAATGAGAAGGAGATGTATGTATCTCCGCCCAAATTCCCGTACGGTTTCTTTCTTCTTCTCTCATCCATATTACAGGCAGGAAGAAACCCAGGCTTTGCGAAAAGGTCTGGATCTCCTTTGACATGAGGCTACCAGAGTGCTTCAAGCTGCATCCTGAAGGCCTACTCAAATTCCTACCTTTAAATTAATGCCCATGTGGTTTTTGTTCAGTGAAAGACCCTAGACAGAAGATCCAACAACTTAAGACTATTTCTGCAACCCAAATAAAAACATGCTACAACAGTTCCTAAACGAGTAACAGAGAAATTTCAAAAAGCTTCCTGATTCTAGCTAAAAATAAACCAAATATTTTATTTAGAAGTAGATGGGCTTTTGAAGTCTTCAGAGTTTGCCAAACTATTCAATTTCTCATACGCGGGCACAGAGATAAAAACTCATGAGGGCTGAAATGATCACAGGAAGAACCTGGCACAGGCTGCTCTCTTTCATATGCCCTCACCGTTTTTCTGCCAAAAATAAATACATCTGATCACAAATGCTAACTACTATACATTTTTCATTTAAAGGTAACGACCTTCTCTACTCCAGTGTGCCATACAACATTTTATTATCGTTGTGTAGTACCAAATTAGTTTAATTAGTTAGCAGTATCAGAGGAGCTAATAATACCATTTGACCATTTGGATCCACTTGAGCTGACAGAGCTACTGTTGTTGCAGGAAAATAAGTTTACAGATACATAATTCTGTCTCTAATTCACAGCAGTAAAGTGATAACCTAGTAAGTACAGAGATGTACTGGATCTCTAGTAAAAATGATAAAATTAGTGGCATAGGAGCATAGTGTGCACATGTACAAAACCATCCCCCAGTAACTGCATGGAATACGCATGATTTTTTGGTTTTCATTATTCTGAATGTGAACTTCAGTTCTTTCATTGCTCACAGAAAGACAGTCCTGAAACGTAGCCAGAAAATCACAGTTTCATGGTGCATAAACCTCAGGCAAGAATACTGTGAAATATTTTCACTATGCAAATAATTATATCAACTATCAATTTCATCAAGTGACCCTACTGCTGAAGACCATACTACTAATAATGAACAGCAACAGAAGCAAGCATAGAATAAATCTATTTGAAAATCAAATTTGTTTGATACACATTCCTCCCGAGTTATTTTAGAATACCAAAACCTCAAAAATATTCATTCTCATCAACATACTCAGCAAAAGTTCATTAACCTTATTATTATGTTTGAAGTTTATATTTCAGAGCACAGTCTTACTCTGCATACTTCAGAACTGGTAAGACTGTGGGTGCAGAAGGAACAACTGGATATTTTAACCAAATGGGTTAAAAAAAACCTATTTTTTTTAATTAAACAAAAATAAACATACTGTCCAAAGTCATTTTCCTAAGTTTTTTTTCCATAAAGAACACATTGTGTGCCAATACTGCACAAAAGCAATTCCTATGATCCTTGAAGTTAACTGTTCAACTGAGGAAATTCAATTGATTTTTATGGGCAAATTTAGTTTCTCAAAGCAACAGTGGACAGAGTAAACAATGAATTACTACAGTTTCTCCAGTTATAATACTCCAATTAGCCATGTTGATTTGGAAAGACTCAAAGCACGTGCTTACAAATTAAGAGTATCTGCATTTTCTTAACTAAATATGACGTTGAACACGGTGTAGAATCGAGAGCTCTATTTCTAATGTAAAATAATTAAGAAATCTTTTTCAACAGAGCAAGAGTAATGTAACAGCCTTTTCTTTCTCACCCGCTCCTAGCACACCGCAATCCAACTGATTTCGGTGGGGTTTTTTAAACTCTGGAAAGGTCCTCTCAACTTGTATTTTTAGATTTTATCCTCAGAGTGCTTCTCTACAATGTCCTTACATACCCAACTAGTGGTTGAGCTCATAAAGCAACCTGATTAACATACTTGCTCTGATTATTTATTTTGGAGTTTTCTGAAACCTCATGATACTGCCAGGGAAAAATCACACTTGTATCAAGTAACTTCAGAGTACCATATTTTGTATCATCATACACAGGCTCTTATTTCAACTCCCGTATTTGTTAAGAGAAGTACCACACCAACAACCACACATTTTTAAAATTTCAGTTCAACAACAACTGAAAAAACATTTTGTATCATTGACATTGTAGCATAAACATATTCTGCTCATTCGTATGTCTTCCATTTTCCTTTTATTTGAACAAAGCAAAAAAAGGAGAAAAATCTATCTTTTAAAATTACGCAGCTCAACTGGCAGATTAACAATGTAAAACAGTTGGGGAAAAAAAAGACTTTATGAAAATAGAAGGGGTTTATAGCAACAAGTAAATTCTTACACAAGTACTGAGATAAAATCAGTTTCTGTATATAAAACAACTTAAGTCAAATTGAGTTTCACTACTGAGTAAGATAAATTCATTTTCTAAAATCATCCCCAAAGTGTTCATCATTACAGGAACAGGACTGGGTTTAGAGAAAACTGTTCCAACTGAATTCCCAGTACTCACTTTCTTCACAAGCTGCTTTGGCTCAGTGTTTTAATGCTACTTTAATTTTCTTAGATACCTCTTTAAAAATAAGTTTGAAGAAGATGTTTACTTAAACACAAACAATCAGAAAGCAGATTTTTGCTATGCGTACCTTGCAATCACTTCATTTTCCTATTTCCATAACACAACTTTTCAATAAAAGGCAGAAATAAAAAGACAATTCAGGACAAACTTCCCTTACATTTTCTCACATTATCTCGACTCATATACCTACTTTTCTCTTGAAGGCCCAGAAGGAAAAAAGGAAACAAAAAGATTTGGAGATTTGCATAATAAAAGAAAAATCTTTTAGGTTTAGGTTGGCTTGCAACATTTGTATGACAATTATTACTGAAAAACAAAAGATGAAGTAAGTACACCTAGTTCAGAATAATTATTCATTTGTATTAACACAAAAAGTTGCAAAGAAAAACATGACTAACTTCACAAAGCAGCAGTCCCATGACTATCAGTTGAAACCACCTTGCAGAAGCCAGATTATTCAATGTCATATAAGGACATACCTTTTTATCATAGACATCTTGCCAGTTTACTCCAGCAAAGAAACTATGACGCATGATTTCTTTTGCATCGTCTGGGCCTCCACCAAGTCTAAAGAGAGTGGGGAAAAAAAAAATCATATTAAACAAGCATTACTGTTAAAGGGAGATTAAGTTATTGTAATGGTTGGAAAAGTGACCGTTTGTTTTTGACTATATGGGAACAATTCTCACCCATTTGATATGTAATTCTCACCTGTTTAATATGAATTCAGGTGATTTTGAGAGAAAATGTGACAGTAGAAATATCAATGCCATGGTCTATTCTATTTGATTAATCCAACTACAGTGTTCATTAATGTCCCTGATAAGCTTTTTTAATAATTCATTAATTTTAAAACCATACTTAAGTTTACTTTTCTTGAAAGACCCAACTAGCGTTCTGGCACTATTAAAAACCCAAACCAACTCAACAATGCCAACATAAAATTTTGCCAAGGAGGTGCCAAGCACTGAATCAGTAACGACTCACACATCATTTTTATATAGTATTCACTGCTGTTGCATCTGGGTGTTATAACAATTAACCAATTACCATAAAATAGTCTCAATCTGAGTCAATTAGTATAAATTAATAAATTGTAGGCCTGCTGAGAAGGTTATTTAAAGGCCATTGTAAATAACCACACTATTCACTGTGGCCCATAGCTTGCCAAAGCCAGACTCTGGCAAGTCATCTTAGGAAGTGAATTCCACCTATTTGGGGTGAAATTGCTCAAGGTGGTTTGAGCTCATGGAAGTGGTCACTGCTGCCAAAAGAGGAGGGTCCCACCCCTGCCCATACCTCTTCCCTCTCACTTGCATCTACAGCATCGTTCCCACTGATGACTGTGAGCTCACCAACCTGGAAGAAAACTAACCCCTCAGTGAGAAAACGAGAAAGAACTGGCTGGGTTTCGTTGCATTAGCAAGTCAAATTTGACTCAAGCAGTTTAGTGAGCTCCCTTGAGCTGCTGCTGTTGGTGGAGAAAGAACCACACACCCACGGAAGGGAACCTCTGCCCCTTTCAACAGCACATGGACTTTCAGAACTGCTCAACTCTCATCTAACTTCTTCCTGAGACTGGCTATCCTACTGGCCTAAAGAAGGTGCAACAGGAAAAAAGCTCATCTTAACTGAACAAGCAGCCCATACGTGTTAAATATTGACAAGAAGAGTGACACAAGTAGTTTGTGTTTCATTAAAAGCAACTGCTAAAGACAGAAAGACAAATTTTATAAACAACCTTTTAAGTAAGATAAATTCCTCTATAAAGCATTTCTTGCAAGAAGCAGTAATTTCCACAACCAAGGAAAAAAAATAATCTGTATTGGTATTACCCTGCTGCCAAATTACAAAAAATATTCTGGCCTACTACCTCAGTCTTGCAGTAACTGGGTATAAAGTTATTCTCATTTCCAAGCTGTATTCCTCTTTGTTTCTCAGCTACTCATTATAAAATTCTCTACATCTCTACTAAGCATCCCAGTTAGCCTGCGGTCTCCAGACTTCTCTCAGTATCTTCCCATCCAGCTGCTCAGAGAAAAGCTGAGTTGCAGTTAACCTCTGTGCTCCCACCCTATTTAGCATTAGCTAGCACCAAAACTTGAATATGAATAGGCTTGTAAAAAGTCTGTAACACTACTGTCTGCAAAGATTAATTAGAAGAAAGTATCTTTTCAGTTCCGAAGGTTAATAGATTTGATGGGTCAGATCGTTGGGAGGTTAAAATGCATTAGGAGTTGCTACAGGAACAAATTTTTACTTTAATCTCCATGTATTTCGTTGGTTGGTCACAGTTTGCTTTTACTGCTTACAGTAAATTCAGTTAAACAGGTATTGCTGGGCAGCAGCAGAAAGGCTGACCACTTGCGCTGTCCTGGCTGCTGCACTTGGCTGCGTTCAGGCAAATCCCTCAGAGAGACACAGCAACCACTCCTGCCCGGAGTGCCAGCGAGCAATGCCCACTACTGAAAACTTCTTGAGAACAAACTGAGGATGACGGAGGACTGGAGAAGAGAGACGGACAGACAGAGGAATGCCCGCAGCCTTAAAACGTACCAAGAGACGTGCAAGAACAGCAGAGAGATAGGGAAAAGAGGGGACCTACAGACAAATCTCACTGATTTACAAAGACAGAGATTTGGTTTAGCATCAGAGGGGACTGGACGCTGCTAGTCCAGCGCAGGAGCCACTGGAAAATGGCTGTCCTAGATAACAATCCCAGAGGGAAATGCCCACCATGAAAAAAAAGGCACAGGCAGCAGCTGGGTGATAATTGCTTTCAAACCACTGCACTTAAATCTCACTCAGAAGATGTATTCTTCAACAGGTTTCTAGTTTACATGGTCTAATATGTGATCTATTTACATGCCCTAATAAAATTTACCAGTGGCTGTCTATACATGTCTTCTGGCATGATCACTTCCAAGAAGAAGTGCTGTAGACCCCATAAGACACTACAGCAAACTCAGGCTTAAGTCATACTCTGACAAATTATTTAGAGCTTTCCCTTTGTTCCAGTACACAATCTAAACCTGAAAAGATCCCTATGTTTGCTGTGAATGATTAAAAATGTCTCCTCTTCCACATGCTTTTTCCCTTTTTGCTTGTTAAACACACTTTGTATATCGTCGCTGTATTGAAAAAGTAGAAATCTGAGATAGTATGGCTGCATATGGCCCCTTCCTGTGACTGACAGGTTCTTCAGCCAGGAAGACCAGGCACCACTAGCCTACTTTTATATTACCCAGTACAATTAAAGTATTTATTATGCCTGTATACCCAAGCAATTCCACTTACCGCTTATTTGGATCCTTTATCAGTAGGCCTGATAGTAACGATTTTGCATCTGCAGACAGAGTTCGAGGAAATTTTATGTCCTCCATTAGTATCAGTTCAAATAGTTTCTCATGATCTTGGTTGTAGAATGGTAATCTTCCACACATCATTTCATACATGACAACTCCTAATCCCCACCAGTCCACTGCACGACCATAGTCATTATCTTCCAACACCTAAAACAGAAACCAAAACCAGCTGTAAGACATGCACTACTTCAGACACAATCATTTTAGTCTATTTGATATATCTCTATATGAAAGCGTTTCCAAGACTTCCATTTTCACAGTGTGCCACAAGGACTCCCAGAACCTGGCTCAACACATGCAACTGCAGTACTGACCCACACACCTAAGCTCACTGAAATTCCAGGCATACCTGGGACCATACTGCTAAAAGCAAAATATAAAATGAGAATGACCTGCTCAAAATGATCATGACTGCATTTTCCCCTGTCCTATGTCCTCTACCATCCCATTTACAGTGTACACAGTTTTAAGAAGAGACACTTCATCTACAAGGCACTACTGTCTCAGTTCGCATTCTTCTGGGAGAAGTGAAGCATCTCCTTGCTCAGTCACTTCCTCTCTCTTTACCCCACCTGTAAGAATAAAGCCTCAAACTTAGAAACACCTTAATCTTACTAAGATAAGCTTAGCTTCTTTATAATCTTTGTTTATATTAGAAGTCCTCAATGCGTTTCTCCTGACAGTTTCATTAGTAGTCCAAACAGCTGAACTGTGCTAATGCAAAGCAATATGACAATGTTTATATGAACTATGTTTACTATAACACTATGTTTATATGAAATTATATGATCGCAGAAATATGGTAACATTTATATAATTTGTTAATATAATGCCTCCAGTGTTGTGTGCCTAAAAACAACGTAATCCACAGCCCTTCTCCCAGCAGCCCCAGAGAACTGGAATAAGGAATCTAAGCAGTATGTCTTGACCTTAATACACCTTCCTATTAAACTGTAGAAATGGAGACAACGTAACAACAGCATACACCCATAAGCAATAAGGAAACTGAAGACTACTGAATATATACATATATAATTCCAATTTCTGTGAATTTCTAGAAGATCATACCCTTTCACTCAAAAAAGACAGAACAGTTAGAAGTTAATAAATGGTAATACAGAAGGCACTACAACTGTATGTGCCAGACTGCCAATATTTGCTGCAGGAAGTTGTATTAAAGAGGCAAAAACCTTAAACCAAGAAATGAAGACTTAAATAATAAATGGTTAGATCAAAGAAATGCAACTAATACAGTTGGACTATACTTAGAAAGAATTAATGTAATTATTTATAAATAATTATTTCTGTATCAATAAAAGGCAGATTCTGGAAGGCAGCACATACGACTGATTTAAAACAACAAACAAACAAAAAAACCACCACCACCACCAACAAAACCAAACTAATCCACAGAAAACTAAATACTTTTTACAACATACAGACACACCTAATCACCACCACCAAGAGCTCACCCAGGTCCAAACTGTAAGTAGACACACAGGAACAGTCATTTAGACATACAGTAGTGAAAATCTGGCGATGTGTAGTAAAGCCTTCAGGCTTTAATGAATAAGGCAACCTCTAACGGATCAGAAATAACCTTTTCCATGACCATGTTGTTTTGTGATTGTCTAAAAAGTGTAAGATGACCTCCAATGATTTCCTCTGAAGCAAGGGCAGACACAGGCCTCCCCCACCTGGGGACACTAGTGGCCGTGACCACATCGCAGGACCCATGCACTGCCCTAGCCAGTCCTAACAAGGGGTGTCGAGCTCGTTCATCTGCCTCTCCTTTCTCTCCCCCCGTAAATCCAACCCTGCTCTGAAGTGTCTGGTACACGCTATGAGGAGAAGAAAATGCAATCTGATCAAGTATGGCAATTCTGACAATCCCACAGTAATTACTGCATTCATATTCCTAGTTTTCACTGTCCTTAAGGATTAGTAGCAGAAACACGATGAAAAGAAGTGTATTACAAATCCCTCTGGTGTATATAAGATTAAAAAATCATAAATATTAACACATTAACACATACTATTTACAACTGTGCCAAAACACACAGACTCGTTACATCATTGATATTTCCAAATAGAGGGTGAAATTTTGGAAAGTGTAAAATACAACAAATTATCTGAAAAAGTACATATGAAAAAACTAACTAAAATAACTCCTGCATTTTAAAATTAATTAAATGTTTTATGAGTTTGAGCATATTGCAAGCTATTTGCTGAAAAACTGTATGTGAAATCTGCAGTGCTTGTCTTTAAATCACCATTTCTTCTGCCACAGAATGAAAGCATTACATATTTTTCTACTGTGTCTGTTAGCACCGTTACCATTTCTCTTATTTGTACAGTGAGCTACTCTTCTCTTTTGAAGCTAGTCAAATATATAAAATTGCGAGGCAGTGGTAGATTCTTTTTACCAGTAAGTTGAGGTGTGGATTGCAGGTGTGATTTATAAAAGAAGGCAACAGGAAGATAAAACATATCATCCTCTGAACAAGGCAAATCACATGGCCAATAGCTAAAGCAGACTGTATCTGGGGCTTTACCTAATTTATGCAGGACTTTACCTAATAATAATAAAAAGTATGAGCAACCTTTTGCTGCATTCCCACAACAGCAACAAAACAGTGGTACAAAGAAAGAGCCAAATGTGATTTTTAACCTCTTTTTACATAAAATCATAAAAAAGCATAAAAGCTGGATTAACTGCCTCCCGAACCCGCATATCACCAGCCGGGTTCTCATCCCCAGCTGGCAAAACTGGCAACTCTTTATTTTTGTTTAAATACCTGGTTTACAGCCAGCCAGACAAGCAAGAGCATCAAAAGGGTTTCATTTAGGCAAAAGAAAAACAGCCTGAAAATAGTGTAAATAAAGCAAAATGCATCTCAACTTACTTTAATATAAATGTAGTAAAATTCTGCATAATGCATTCACAGCAAATACACACAATTATTTTCTTTAAGTCATTTCTGCTCCTCATGGTGCTAAGAAACTCCAGGATTTGTAGACTGTGACAAATCAATGGAAGTGCTGGAGTCCAGCAGCTCCTACGACCGAATCCATACAATTTCAGCAAGCATGAGAACATGTCTATACACACTGCCCCAGCATTACAGAATCCTTTCCAAACAATTCTTGGATTTGAGGGATTTGGTCTTAATGACACTGAACATAGGTCAAGAAAGCTTCAACTCAGTGCTAAAATGAACACGACACACAGCTGCAGGCTTTGTACCTATGAATAATTCAATCTTTTGCCCACTATGAGGCAGATACCTGCTTTTAGAAATGCCTCCTTTGGCTGTGAGGACTGGTAACTGCTGTCCCTCCATTATTTGTGCAGTATCCTTGTATATACGGAGTACCAGACAAGCACCTGGCCAGACACAGACACAGTGGGAAGTTTGATCTCTTGGACTTTGTACACTGCCCTTAAAAGCTGCCTCCATCATCTCCAGCCAATTCTTGTTGTGTCCCGTCCCCCCAACCCCGCCAAGGGCCTACAAATCTGTCTTTAAGGAAATACACTGTCCTAACAAGCCAGTCCCTTCAAGGCCACAGCAGGAAAGGCAGCAGGCCCACCAAAACCATCGTAAAGGGCACAAGCTCAACCGCTCTGGTATCTGTTGTAAAGTAACATATTAGTGTTTTCAAGGGGTATCACACTGAATAATCACACGGAACTCATAAGCTACAGAAAGAGCAGCTACACTGATAATGTACTCGTTGGGTGTATTTTCATGAAGTAAAGATGAAGATACATCCTTTCTTTAAATTTGTTTAAATAGTCAGATCATTCAGATACATGACTTCGCTTCCTTCCTCTGCTTCACATATGTGGGGTGCCAAAATCCCAAGACACCCTGTGAAGATCTAGGTAAGGTTTTAGGAGATGAGAGCTCCAGCACGATATGACTTCAGTGCGTGGATAACATTTATAGTCACTCATCCCTATTTTACACCGCACACCACCCCTGTACCCAAGTGACTTCCCAGAGTTGAGTAAAGCAGGAAGTGGGCTGACTGCAGATTAGTCTGGATGATACCACAGATTATGGGAAACAAAATTCCAAAAATGCCCATCACTTTTATTACTTGAGGGAACCTTACTCCATTTGTTTGTAGGGCTCTAGTTGCCAGCCTAACTCACACTCTTATTTCTGTTCCCTCACCACAACTTCCCTTACCTTGCCAGAGCAATGCAACATGCTACTTCAGAGAGTAGACCAGTACTAAGAAAAAAAGGAAAAAAAAAAATCTTCACCCTGGGTTATTTTTCACCTGAATCAAGTCTTCGGACCTGAGCCACTCAATTGCCACATGACCAGCTGTAGTAGCCCAAGTGAGAACACCAGGGCAGGCAGCATCGGTTGCGGCATTGCTGCAGAAAGAAATGCTTGTCAAACTCATTCCCAAAGGTACACCACAGAAGTTACACTGACTCTGCCAGTTCTCCCTGCACGCAGACAGCTGCAACAGCCGTGCTCACTTAATGGGAAGACTACGGACCTGATTCCCTTCCCAACCTGTGTTTCTCTAAAGCACTCCAGCAGTATAACAGGGTTCCAAAGTAGGCATAAACTTACTGCTGCACTGAAGCCACTACAGATTTTACAGGCGTTGATGCTCCTCTGTAACTTACACCTACACCTGCAGTACGAGGACACAGCCCGGGTTTATATGGATGCTTTTAAAAAAACTGCAGAGGTGCTACTGAAGTTTGTATTTTTCCAGTCTTAGATAAATATGCAAGGGGTTAAGCAATATACACACTTTCTAACAAGCAAGAAACATTAGCCAGGCATCTGCTTCCAGGCACACGCAGGTACTTCAGTGCTCTTACGGATGTTTTAGAGGCACTGGACAATATTGTAGTTTCAGCTACAGGAAAGCTATTTATTGACCTTAAAACTGTCATTTGTATTGTGGTCAAAAGGCAACTCAACTCTTTTTTACATTTACTAAGATAGCAGGAACAGCCAACTGCAACAAGAGAAAACAAAGCATTCTCTAGTGACTCCACTTTGGGGTTTCTGGAGAGTATTATCGGCAATGACCAAGTATACGATGGGATAGTGCTTCATACACAGAGCAAAGGCCACCAAGCCCTACAGACAAAATAAAAAATTGAGTTCACAGCCTGAGCTTTGCCTTTGTGATGACTAAGACAACACAAACACACTGCAGGGCTGCTAAGATCACAAGAATTCAATTGCGTTTGCCCCTCACACATAAAAATTAATTTTCCTGACAATTAACTACATATCAGAAAACTATTCTTGTATTTGCATTTATTGACAAAAAAAGCAATCTTCTAATACTATTCCCCACTCCTGAAGAGTCCAGTGTCTTGGACCGGAAAATATTAATAAAAACTGTTAGCACCACTGAAAGTTTTCTGTTTCCCAGAAAACAAAATGCATTAAAAAGACTTCCTCCTCTACTTCACCAGTGGTTGTAGATCTTAATCTTTAGGTTTATCAGTCAATACATGTCCAGGTGTCCTTCGCTTCAGGCACATCACTCCTTTAAGAGCCTAGCAAACAGCCCACAGAATTTGATGTCCATTAATTTCTATGGTGAAACCAGTGAAAAGATATCTTTTATTGTCTCTCTATTTCTTCAGTAGCTAAAGCTGAAAGTTTTTTGGGAGGCAGCAGCTTGAGGCACATCTGCAAACTCTTATTTACAAGGGCTTGGGGCAGAGACTTAGGAAGCAGGCAATTAAATGAGTCAGCCGAAGAGAAGGCGATACAAACACATGCAATGTTTTTACAAGATTCTGTGAAAACAAAAATTTTTAGGAGGTTCACCAGCAGTATAACAGGTGAAGTCTGTGACCATGCTAAGTCAATCATGTATTTCCCCTTTGCCTTCAGTGAAATTAGGATTCTCTGATACTTCACTAAGCACAGAATAGTAGACAAGGTGTGACTGCCTCGGACACGAACTGAGCTGAATGTAGAAAATCCCTTAGTTCTGTTTCTACTGCACATTCTTGAAACAAAACCACCCTGATGAGCAGCCTCTGGAAGATTTTTGGTTACACAGCAGAAATCCAAACAACCAAGAAATGTACTTCCCACAGACCTCTAAATGGTAATTAGTTCCTGTAACTTCTGGACTCTGAAAATACAGACAAATTTAGCAATAAACTTGAGCATGAAAAGCTTCTTACAATTCATTGTCAATCTTCTACAAAGGGTTGTCAGCATTGAGTTTTATCTTTAAAAGAACAGTATCAAAATACTGGTTTTGTACTTTGTGCTAGATAACCAAGACACCTTAGAGAAAAGCAATTGCATTTTTGACCTAGTTACGGTTTCTCTTAATACATTAGATATAGACTTTCTGACAGGACATTCAAATAGCTTGTTGTTCAATCAATAATTTTGACAGAACAGATGGGAAAATATTTAAACATCTAAACAAACTGTCTGCACACCTATGTTGTGAAAGAAAACTGAGAACTTGGATGCACCAATGTACTGTTAATTTAAGGGGAAAAAACTGTTTTCAATTAACCTTTCAGTTCAGGTGGAGTGTATGTTCCTTAAGCATTCCTGGTAACCCTTCACACATTTTTATTGCTACAGTTGTTGGTCTGCTACCAAATATTCACCCACATATTATTCAACAAAAGTTAAAAAGTATATTTGCTAGAACTTTCTATCAGTTGTGGTAACAACTACAACAATGAGAAAGTTCATAATCCAACACTAATGAACAAAGGTAACACACTTCTTTATAGAAAAAGACTTTTATCTAAACGTATGAAAATCCTTCCTGCAGAAAGGTATGTTTGCCAAGTATTACACAAATTTAGTTACTATATCTTGGTATGAACAGTGAAAGTATTGCTGAGTCAACAGTAAAAAACCACTTGAATGAATATTCATTGTTTTTATTACACAGAGCTGAAAAGACAAATGTCAAGGTTATAGGTACTCTGGGAAATTGATACTGGAGAACTAAGTCAAGGAAGAAAGTTTTCTATTACTGCTCTAATTTTTGCAGGTAGTATTTCTCCATTTTGTATCTGGCTTGCACTGCTGTTTTAGTTCTGGTCCTAGTGCAGACTATCTTCCTAATACATTTGTGTACAAGAGGTTTCTCTCATCTTACCTAGCTTTTTGTTATGCAACCTGAAAAAAAAAAGGGGCTAACTAAATTTTTTTTTTCATTTGCTGGCACGCATTGCGCTGCATCAGAAATGGTACATTCTGGTATAACTGAATTAAGCAAAGCCTTCTAGAGTAAAGAGCATGCAATACTAATTAATGCATTTACCGTCCTACATAGGACTCTGACTTCAGTAGAATTTAAAATCTTAAAATAAAAAAAGTTAAGCTATTGCACATGAAAGAAGTATTCTAACAAAGGACTGTAAGAAGTCAAAAGAATAATCAAAACAGGACAAAACCAAAACCCCACCAAAATACTAAACCAAACCAAAACCACAAGCAACCAACCACATTACGTTAAAAAGACCCCTCAAAAAGGAAAACCTGTTCAATGGACCCAAAAAACAAAACAAACAAAAAAAAAAACCCAAAAAACAAAACAACAACAACAACAAAAACAAAACCCACACCAAAAAAAAACCCAAACCAGAATGCTAAGATAGCTCTGTTCTAGCATTACCAGACAACTTTCATAGAAGGCGGCAATTAAAAGCCAAAGATGATTTCAGTCTACAGAAAGATGGCACTTGTTCCTCGTAACTCTACCAAATCTGCTGTTAGAAGAAAAACTGCAGACCTGTTCGTATCTGTATTAATTATCACTGCACTAGCAATAGTCTCCACGACATGCACTGCCATAAGATGCAAGATGTGTAAGAAGTAATAAATAATGATAATTCTGTGATATTTCTTTCTGGTTGCTCATTCTTCCTGAAATGATTTTGAATTTTTACCGATGTTAAACAGCATTTGTTCAGCTTTTGTTTATGCTTCATTACTCTTGGAAAAACTAAAGGCTTTTGTTGAGATGGAAATAATGTTTGCATGGATTAAATGAAAATTAATGAAAAAAAGCTTCAAGCATTTTATTGAGACTGTCTTTGTAAGAATTGTCATACTTATTTTTACAAAAAAAAAGTGGGTTTTATTAGAAAATTGATCTCTGCATTAAAGTTCTGGTTTGAATACAACAGTTTATTTATGGGCAGTGTGGAGCTAATCTGTTTTTTAGTCTTTTGTTTGTTGTATTATTTTTGCATATTTGTTACATCTTCCCCCTTGAGAAGTCTAATACTGCATGTGGACAATTAGTTTTTGTGTCTGGTGAGATTAACCAGATTGCATGAAAATTCAAATTCTTGTTAACATCACTGGTTATCTGGCTTCAGAAGGAAGTCTAACTCCTGTGCTAATTTATTTGTTGTTGCAGCAACTCTTCTGTACGTGTAGCTGAGCAACGTTTTCATACCCCCATCTAAATGCTCCCCATCTTTTGATCTTGATAGTGGCTCTTGCCAATATATGATGTTCTGCTCCGGATACCCTGCTTTGTCCACATTCCATCATGTTCAGCTCAGGGCCCCGCTGGCAATGCCAAGCTGACAAAAATGCCCAAATTCAAATCACTAGCATTTTTGATGACTTAGGAGCATAAGATGACACAATGTGGTACACTGAAATATAGTAAGCGATAACAAAACAGAAGAAAGACCACATTTGAATTTTCATGAGGTGCTAGCATTTCCAGATAAAACAACTTTTTGCATTTCCATTTCCTTTCAACGTAAAAAAATAAGTTGGCACTTGGAATTCTAATGTAAAGAGAAAATTCCATATTCTGAATCTCCCATAAATCAGAAGGGAAAATATTTTCAGGCATAGATGCTATTCCTCCTCACACCCCCCACTGGTCCTCACCCAGAAATAAAATGTAGCCAAATATACAACAGACAGCTGTTCAAGAACACACGCCAACACTAAACCACATTTCCACAGGTAAAATAAATTCTATTGTGCCTCTGCTAAGAATCAGATTATGCATGAAGCATCTAGGTAAACAGAGAGTAAATAAACTTGAACTACCCTTTTGAAGCCAAAAGAAAATTAGTTAAGCAAAGCACAACAACATAACTACAGTGTTTGGGTAAGGAGCAAACTAACTACACTTTCAGGAAAATGAGTACAAGTTATCAGAAGTTGGGGCTTTTTCGTTTTAGGCAAAAGCCAACAATGAAAAGCAAAGCATTCTGCCTCACCTGGAAGCAGTGATGTCTTGTATTATAGGTTAAGACAAACACTTACTCCAATATAAAAAGAAAAAACTAATTATGGCATCAGTGTTGGTAGAAGACTTAGCAATCAAATATTCATCAGATTAGATACTTTTTCTTTTATGGAAGAAAATACATCTCATCACTGTTTTGTTTTTTTTTTTTAAGGAATCTTTTTGTTTATGTAACTCAATAGATATGAATGTTAAGACTCCATTAAACTAATGCCAATGAATAAGCAAATCTTCAGTCCTCATAGTAGGGTAGGTCCTTGAATGTGGTGCTCCACACATAAAAGGTTTTTTTTTGTTGTTGTTGATTCTTCTCTACTTACTTAGTTTTACATTTGCCTATATGACAAAAAGGTAATGCTGCCTGTTACAAATAGCTCTAGTGATATAGGTATCCTCTTTACACACATGATTTATTTACCATTGTAATAAGAGGGTTAAAATCTTCTTTGTGACATCAGAAGAAAAATATTATCACAGCCTGCAACACTATCAATATGTAACATTAAAGAATGACCCTTTTGACAGCATTCTTTGAGCACAGAACACAATTGATTTGAATGCATCATTTTAAAAGGAAGAAAGAATACAACTGTCACCTTTCCAAGTCTCTGGCTGATAAAAACTAATATTCTACCCTTGGACAAAACACTATATAAGATGCTTTCCTAAATATACATTGAACACTCACAGGTTCCGTTTCTTTTTATCAGTAAAGTTTTTTTGGGTGGTTGGTGGGGGGCACTCTATTTTGCTCATTCTAACTTGGCGATCAAAGAATTTTTATTTTTACACTATTACAGAAGTGCATTTTTCTAGGTTTCCAAAACCACCTTATTCAACCTTCCCCATCTGTCACCATCTGCTTCTTTTTAGCATGTACTTTTTGTGTGATCACATAAGCATGTGAAAAATAACTAACATTCAGATGATTGTCT
>VZTL01068150.1:14849-26997 GCA_013400535.1 Scopus umbretta | reverse complement strand
GTGGTTGCTCCGGAAGATTAATGTANTGCGTAGTGGTTGCTCCAGAAGATTAATGTAAATAACAAATGCCCCTGCTTCCTCCTCCTGTCTCTTAGCTTTCATTGCTGAGCCAATGTCCTATGGTATGGAATATCCCTTTGGTCAGTTTGGGTCAGCTGTCCTGGCTGTGTCCCCTCCCAAGGTCTTGCCCACCCCCAGCCTACTTGTGAGGGGGAAAAAATGTTGGAGAGATGGCCTCGATGGTGTGGGAGCACTGCTCAGCAGTAGCCAAAACACTGGTGTGTTATCAACACCTTTCTAGCTACCAGTCCAGAGCAGAGCACTATGAGGGCTGCTGTGGGGAAGTTTGACTCCATCTCAGCCAGACCCAATACAGGGGACTTTCTAAAGGAACAAGTTTGAGAGATTCCTCATGTGATGTAAATTCACAGAACAGGCTCTGAGTCATTTCCAGACAGAATAACACATAAACAAATCTGAAACTCCCACCCCACCCTGTATATCTTTTTACCAATTATGCTATATTATGATATATTACTAACTGGAAGGGAGAAGTGGACTTCTTATTAAGGTAAGAAAAGTTGGAGGGAGGTTCTCTCTATAAGCTGCATTGGTGAACAACCACGATTTGACAGCTAATGCATTCACTGGTGTGGTATTCCTCAGTGCTACCTATCAAAGTGACTCAGTCCCTCAAAAGGTCAGGCAGACATTCATGCCGCAAAAGATGCCAAAATGTTGTTTTTGAATCAGATGGGAGGAAGGACAAGGTGAGACTTACTTAGCTGACATAGAAATGCATTTCTCAAGGGAATACATTTGAAGCCACCATTCTACACTGCTTTTTTTCTCACATTTGCCAAATCTTTGATGAAACATAACTAAACAGAAACAGAGTTCAATTCACCACTTTCCTTCAATTTCTATGGTTTACCTTAGTAAATCATAATACAAAACACCATCAAGCTGGATTAGAAGTATCTGACATGTCTTCCTGACTGTAAACAACTGCAGAGAAGGCCAAGAATCACAGTTCTCCTCCTACTCACTGGTGTAAAACCAGTGTCATTTTACTGATTTTGATGAATCTACCCCTCCTATGGTCCAGGAAAAGGTTAGAGAAGACTTGGGCTCATCATATAAGGAACTATGTGTTACTGGGCCAACCTCCCAGCCATGGCGAATCGGTACCATTCTGCCACTTTACATATGACAATACAGATGTAAACCAGCTGCAGATTTAGTCCATTCATCTGTAACATCTGTACCTCAGTCATTCTAAGTTTATTACAGCTGTAAATAAAAAATAAAAAGATAAACCATTTATGCTTTACACCCAGAACCGTAGCCTGTACTTCCTAAAGCCTTTGCTACATGTCATTACCCTACCAGCTAAAGCTTACTGCTTAATTGGATAACATGGTTTCAGCTAAAAATCTAAAATAAGTATCTGCTGGAGCCAATGGATTAAACCATGTAATCAAAACCAGTGGAAAAAAAATTTTTCTTTTGCCTTAAAGCTTTTCCTATCATGTAATTAATTTTGCCTCATGGGTCTGACCAGAGGAAACATTGCTGATGATCTTTCACTGCTGTCTACAGACAGTCCATACTATGATCTTTTAACAGATGTCAGTAGAAATGTCACTAGCCTCATCCAAGATTCACTCTCATGACTGTAGCTGTTACCTTTCAGAGAAGATAAAAAACCCATTTAATTTCTCTCAGGATAAATAGGTAGATTTAGTAGAGGCAGAAAGTAGAAGCATTTATGGCGATTCGTTTTTATATCTCCCTGCAACTTGGACATGACCTGTAAAAGACATTTGGACAGCCGTAGTTCTCTAAATTCAGCATGTTATGTGTGAGAAGACTGAACTAAACCAGGGAAAAGGTAAACAACTGCTCTTTGATTTACAGTACTCCCTTACCACGGCTTGTTTGCAGAAGAGTTGTACCAACCGCTACATAAACAAGGAAGAAGCAGATAACTGAACATGATGCATACCTCCCTACAGACGAAAAGCTTCAGAATTTATTTCCACAACTAACAAGAATGCTGCAAGCTTTAGAAGTGGTGCATGGCTCTCAGATGGACATTGATGAAGCAGTGGATGGGCACTGACCCTCTGAGAGAAAGTCTGTTTTGTAGCCGTCTGGAGATAAACTTACTGGTTTACTGTTGCGTTTTTACTAACCTAGAACATTGAATCGATTCTAGGCACTGTGACTGTGTTACAGTAATAGCTTATTTTTGGTGAGGAGAAATTTATTCCACAAAAATCTTTTTCCATTCAATATTTAGCTACTCAAAGGGTAACAGTCCAGACAGATAGATAAAAATGATGAGGCAGTTCTTCAGCCAACTTGGTTTTGCATAAAAATATTCTTTTTCTTTGGAGGTTAACTGGAATAGAAATACCGTATTATAGCACATGAGGATCTGGCAAATTTAAAATTAATTCTAAACACAGGCATAGACCTGAATTACTCATGAAGAATGTTACTTTCAGAATATCAATTAGTACTACACAGTTTGTTTGCCTAACTTGACAGCAAAACTGTCACTTACACTGAACTAGACCGATAGGAAATACGAAAGAAATCCTAGCCAGTCTTTTAGGTTTTTTTTCATTACTAGCAAAGTAACTTTAGTAAATTTATCTGAATTACTTCAGACTCCCACTGATACAAATGAGAGCAGGATTTGGTACCCTTAATTAGGAGTAGCCTCTTTGCTGTTGCATCAGTTCTTTGCCTGTAAATCCAAGCCACTATTTAAGACAAAAAACCCGTGATAATGATCTGTGTTCTCTGACCTTT
Source organism: Scopus umbretta (assembly GCA_013400535.1). Taxonomy (NCBI): domain Eukaryota; kingdom Metazoa; phylum Chordata; class Aves; order Pelecaniformes; family Scopidae; genus Scopus; species Scopus umbretta. The sequence continues at coordinate 24,174 of VZTL01068150.1, read as the reverse complement.
GGTTGTTGTGTTTTCAGCTGAAACACCTGCCTGGCTTGCCTTACCTCTCGGCAAAAGGCACCTTGCTTCTCTTCACTCTGATAAGGTCTAGCAGCTGTTTACACCCGCTTGTTTGTTCAGGGTCACCAAGCATGATATCTGAGTCCATGGAAACTGCAGTCTCACTTTTCTCCACATCATGGCCACTGCAGCACTATAGTATTACAAAACTGTCTTATGTTTGTACACACTATCCATTCCTGATTCTCTGTGTGGATCCATAGCTTTCTACACAGCATTCTCTCTGAGAAAACAAGCCAACGCAGAACGGACTAAGTTAGTAAATAAAGATGTGGACACGGAGTGGTGTGACATACATCTCAGCTGGCAATTACAGAGATTTCCCACCTTCTTCCTCAGAGAAGTTTCTTCATACAGGATCAGAGGCGACACATGTTTTTCAAATTCCTTATGTCAGGTCTTTCCATTCATTGAGGCTAACATTCAGATTTTTTTGGCTATAGTCCAGTGAACATCAGATGACCAGTAAAAGATACACTGTGACTGACAATAAGGCCATCCTATCAACCATGAGCTAAATTAAATCTCTTGATAGCTTTTGCATCACTAAGAAGCATTTGCTGCTTATGGAGTTAGAAATGAATACTCAGGGGGATGGACACACTCCATCATACCTTTCATAACAAGAAGGACATGTCCTTTGCTCTACAAGAACATTCATAACCTAAAAGTATATAAATTCAAAATACTAATCGCGAAGTTTTTCTCATCTTTGACTATATCCTCTTTCCTTTTGCACCCTTCTCCACACCATTTTCTACTCTAACAAACACAAGCTACTTGTCCTCATGAGCTATTTGTACCTTCCCCCCAGCTTCACGTTCCACATTGCCAAGACTGAAGCTGAAAAGGGGAAAAAAAGGGGGTTCAATAAAATGTTCACCATGCCTGAACCCTGCCTAGCTGAAGACCCCTGGTTCTCTAAACCAAGCCAGGGGATGGATTTGCTTGTTTCAGAACAAGACACCAGTATTCAGGCCTCTCAGGGTCACTATCAGAATGTTCTTTCACTAACTGGGCTCAACTGTTGGGTTTTGGTTTGTTTTTTTTTTTTCAGAAAGCTTTAGCCTGTATTATAACTGTAATAATCTATTCAGGTTACCCTTTAGTATATAAACTTGAAAAACAGTGATGCAGTTCATTCAGATCTCTTCATTCTCTCCTGGAGCATTAGCTAGGAAGTACCAATTTGTCTTACCTGCTCCTACATTAAGCACTACCTAAAGGGTGTGGTGTTTTGAAAAGAACTGTACTAGTCACAACATGATTCATGTCACAAGTTATGTCAACAGCGCAGGCTGGACAGTTAACAGAAAAGCAAACTAAGAGTGCTAATGAATTAAATTATTAAGTATACAAAAACTACCAGATTTAGATATTATGGGATTTTTGGCTAGTCAGAGACCAGGATTTCAAGCCAGGAATGCGCTCAGTGTGTCTACTGATAGTTTAAAGTTGTTGAGTGCAAGTCACCAGGGACTAAAAGTTCTGTGAAAAATTAAACAAAAAAAATTAGACCCAAATGTAGGACTGAGATGCCCAAAACAAGTGTCTTCTGAGACACTAGCATGCCAAATGGAGCAGAAGTCAACACCAAGATGCTGCATGTTCAAATTTCTGCCATCAGGTGCTCTCCTGCAGTGCTGCTGATGGAAAAATTGCTATTTCCATTCCATTAATGCTTCCTTCTCAATTTTCAAAGCTCCTTTTCTCTTCAGCACTGGTAGGAACTCCCCTCCCTGGAGCAGTATGAATCTCAAATAAAGCAATTCCAGTATATGTGGCTGAGAACACGCTTAGTGAAATCATATAAAAGTTGCTCAAATAGGACTCAAGCAATTACTTTAGCAGTTCTGTCTATCTGCAGAGATGTGGAATCTTGGTTATGAAGTGCTACAGCTTAGCCATTTAAAACATTTTTCTCTAGAAAAGGAGGAAATAGAACCCCAGAGATTAATGTTTAATTCTTCTACTGTTTTCTTTTCCTTTACTATTTTACTGTGAAAGGCTGAAAAATGCTTTAAATAAGGCCATTATAATGGGGATGCTATCCATTCTATCTCTACAAATAAACAGTGACCTGACTGACGATCACTTCCAGAACCTGCCAAGCCAGCTTGTAAAAGCAGTTCCACAGTGATCCAGTCCTCCCTGCCCAGAGCTGCAGGGATCCAAACAGCACCTTCTAACCAGGGAAATAAAGGCCTGGTATCATGGGGCCTCTCTCCTAAGGACCCGAGTGTTTGAAATTACTAACCAGCTGCTGTATTTGCAGAAGGTGGGTACCAAATACACTTGTGCATGCAGGAACACACCCATGTTTGCAGAGAAAGAGCAAGCACCTTGCACAGAATCACACTGGAGGCACCTCTCCGTACTCCACCACAAAGAAACTTTGACCTGTACTGTGTAACTAATGAGAAGGCGCAGTCATGCCCTCAAGACCCTCTACCATCAAGGACAGGCAAAAGAAAGGAAAGTTTTTCTTATAGTGCCAAAGCCAAATGAAAAATGCATGATGCTCTTCCAGTTCCCTGGCGCACCCTCCCTAGATATCATCTTTAAAAATCTCTTTCAAGAAAAAGAATTGAAAGCAACCAGATGTACTTCTATTAAAGTTTGGGGAGAAAAAAAAAAACAACACTTTGCTGAAGAGAAGCTGTTGCTATTTTTATTTATCAAATTAATACAGACAAGAAAAATAATCTTAGGTACACTAGCTTTGAATTAGAAGAGAGAGCTTATATAACATACTACTCTGAACACAACTGAGAAGAAATGCAACGAATCTTTGTGCAGCATATCTTACCAGTACCAATTTTGCCTCCTTTTATTCTTCATGCTTGCTTTTCATTGGTTAGGCTAATGTATCACAATTGAAATAGGACTAGCCAACAAGCCAGAAAACATTTTGATTTTCATATGGTAATAAAGAGTGCTGTTACTTTATCTGTGTTCTACACTTGAGCTTACTACTGGAAATACTCTATCAATTTGCATACTAACTAATGTTCCCCGGAGAAGTAAATTATAGAATATTTGAGCCTTAAACCCAGGAGCAAGTGGATGTAAAATCCTGCACAGACATATAAACATGCACATCCAGCTACCTCTTGCCTGTATTTGGCCTTTTTAAAGACACAAGACTGTTGGATCAAAGCCTGACATCTATGCTGGTGAATGTCAGTCCTCACTGACATCTGAGAAAGTGAATGTTAGTCTGGGAATGTAAATGGCGCCTCCAAATAATGCAGCACCTCTGAAGAACTGGTTTGCATTGCCAATAATGGCAAGCAGCCCAGTTCCTCTTCTGGGGACTTAAAATACTGATAGTCTTCTGGCCACCAAAATACTGTCAAGTGAGCCACTCAGTAACGAAGAACACAGTCTACAGAGAATACTTTTGTGATGCAAGGCCAAGAAGAAATACTGTCTGAGAGGGAACAGTATGTGTGTGGGGAAGATTATGACTTACGTTTCTGTAGTAGTGTATCTGCACCATATGTGTGTGTATACACTTGTATATAATTATACGTACTATATATATATATATGTGTGTATTTGTACCTGTTTGCAGCAGGACATAGGTGCTACGATTTAAAAAGCAGACACAACCTATTTCCATGAAGCTGCTTCTCCAGTGCCAAATTTCATTCCAGCCAGTCTGTGCATTTACTACTGCAACACAGATCTGTCGCAAGACACATCTTTGCCTACCTGTGAGGCTCTTGCGTCATGTCTCAAAGCCCAAAAATATTACTGGAAAAACTTTCAGTGATTTCAGTGGCTTTTAACTGAGCTCAGAGAATAAATATGAATTGAGGGTTGTAGGGTTCTGGTTATTACTAACTACTGCAGTAATAAATTATATGGAGCTTATATTTCAGAGCAGGTGGTTTGCTGAGGTGTTTGATGAATCCTTGTATTTACCACCCAATTTTGTACCTAAAGTGCAGGAGCTGTGGGAATCCTTACCTTTTATAAGCTAAGCCTATAAACTGAACCTATGAAAAAGGTTTCATTTTCAGCATTCAGTTTCCCTACAAGCATAAAAGTTGAGCTTGTGTGATAGCATGTGCCCATTTCTTTTACTTGGCAGATTGAAAATAAAAACAAAAGTGCTGTTCTAAAGAGGCACCAATCTGAAGGCTACGGGAGTAGCATCAGAACAGAGGTCCTGTTCCCAATGGCTGGCTCCCTGAGCCTCTGCTACCAAATTCTCCATTCCCAGGACAAAATGTCAGTATCTCCCATTTCAAATGACTGTCAAAACTTATAGCTGCAATTATACAAACCCCTTGTTGCGTTATACTACACAGCAGGATGAACCACTGATGGGTGTTAAGGTTGTATATTACAGAGCATTATGTATTAGCTGTTCTTTAGAGATCCACTGAGATCCAGACAGATTAGATCCAAACAGACAAGATCCATCTCCAGACAGATTTCAGAAGGTTTCAGTTCTTAACTGCCTGGAGAATACAAAACCTAGACATGTATTACTTTGTTGCTAACATTTAAAATCAGCAGCAAAGCAGCAGAATTACTCTTCCACGGTCCAGTGGTCTGTGAAGCCTGCAGCCTGGAAAGTAGCTGGGACCTCCCACAATGTCACACGACAAATCAAGTATGAAAATTTTATGTATATAAAAATGACCTAAGGGGCCAGTGCAAAGTTTTCTGTAACTCATTTTCTCAATACTTTTGTCTTAAGTTTACAGGTCTAAGCAATAATGCTTTTTAATTTGGACAAAGTTTTTCTTCCACTTGGTAGATCTCTCCTTGGAAGCACGTTTTTCTTGCTGTAACCCAAATTTTCCAATTCTTAATCTCATGCCATTATTACTGCAATAGTTCTTCACCCTTGTAGTACCCTAAGGAATTCAAATTCCTCTTTAAAGTTTTCAGGTATTTTCAGATTTACTTCTGTTAGGCATCTCAGTCAAATTAATACACGTGTGTTTGCCCGCTCTCCTCAAATAACAGCCAAATATGCCTGTTGGTTGCTTTTCCCATTTAGCTTTTTCTCTAACTTGGCAACCTTTAAATAAGGTGTTTGTACCATGGGCATGCTGAAAGTTCAAAATGAGTGTGAGAGGGGAAATAAACATTAACAAATGTAGTTTTGTTTCAGCAGCTGCTGCAGTAAGGATGTTGATGAATAAAGCACCCCAGGATTTAAAAGATTAGGAGTTAACATGATCAGTTCTGATTATGCTTACTTCATAACTGAATAAAGACTGCCACCATGAAGTTTGACAAAAATTTGTATTCAGCCCTCAAATTCTTTAGCTGGAAGACTAGTAACGGTATTGGTTCTGGATGCAGCACAGGGTTGGTAAGTGAGGCAAGCTTCTCATAAGGAAAATGCAGAAAATGTCACTTGATATATGAAGCTTATAAGGAACTTTGCATGATCATTGAAGAACGCTAACTTTGAAATATTTTTTACAGCTGTGAAGAATGATTAGACACCACAAGCAAGCCAAATACATTATGTAACAACACCACTGTTGTGTCCCTGTGGTAAGAAGGCTGAAAAGTTTGCCTTTGTACACTGGGTTTGAAGATGATGGCCATATTTGCTTGAAAAAAATATTTGGATTGCCTTCATTACGCATATCTCATTATTAAAAAGTATTGTGGAATATGTTAATGCTTTGTATAAAACCAAGCTGTACCTTAGAATAGTTGCAATTTATTTTCTATCTTGACTTACCACTTAATCTATAAGATTTGCAAAATTGTAAAAAAAAAAAGTATAGCATACCCAAGCAACTTTATTTTGCTACTTGCCATTCTCAAACTTTAATAGCAGTATAAAAATATGAGCTGAAAGAGGGAAAACTTAGTTAGAGGATAACAGCAGAAAAGATGCACTAATTTCAGGTTTTATGCCCATTAAAAACAGGAACTACTGCCATATTTTTTTCTTTTTTTAGTGTTCAATAAAATAGCTCAAGAGCTGCTTCTGTGGAAGAACTAGCTGAAAGTTGCTCTAAAAAAAAGCCAGGGCATGTTAAACTAAATTAAACCACAAACTATTAGTCAGATGAAGCCAGCTATCAGAGGAAATACTGGCAAGTCCTGTCTTAGTAAAAGCATTTAAAAAGTCAATTTCAGTAAGACTATAACTGAAGAAAACCTAACAGATGTTCTAAGTGGTGGTACATGCCACATTTCTCACGAGACTACTGACGTTTAGCAAATGTACCTGTGTTTGCAAGACTTGGGTAAATAATATTGTTGATCTTTTAAACCTCTTTGAGAATCCTTAAGTAACTGTTATTTCCAGAGGGGAGGGGGATTTATTGTCCTGCCCTTCTCCCCCTCCCAGAAGTGACATTTCACACCCAGTTGTCCATCACTATGTTAGGCTGAAAAGTGAATGGAGCCATATGTCACTCCACAGACTCCTCACAATAGACAATTTGGGGTTTATTTTCTAGTGTTAAAAGTCTATAAATATTTTTTGTTGTTGTTTATGAAAGCCAAAAGCACTGAGAGGACATACATGAAGCACTTTTATGCTAAGGGTTTATTCACACTCACTGGAAAGTGCTGTGCAACTATCTTTGCTATTTGAGTACAACATTTACTTTTGACAGACAAATTGAATAATCAGATCAAGCACCTCAGTTAAACCACAACATTGAAACTCTGCTTCCAATTCATAATATACTATTCCTAAGTTAAATTAATTAAAAAAAAAAAACAAAAACAAAACAAAAAACCATTTCTGACTGCTTACCCCTAATGGCTTTGTGTGTTTTAAAGCATTCAGAAGTTTCACTGGGTGAACTATATCCCCTTCTTCTGAATGATGAACCCAAAGTATTTGTTTAGTTTTCAAAAGGAAAAAATGTATTCACTTACATGATTTCTTTTGCTTTCTCCATCATTTATAGATGTAATAACTGTCTCAGAAAAAACTGTTGATCCAGTTTTGTTATCTGTAACCTGATGTGGCAAAAGAACAAAATATCAAACTACATTTTTTATTAGTCTTTTGTTACTCTCAGTCCTACATTCTGCAATAATTAATCTGCCCCCACCCCCTCTTTTTTTTCCCATTTTGCTGTAACTCATAAAAATCCTAATCTTGGGGTGGGGGGAGAAGTAGATGACAAGGCTAACTCCTTATTTATTTAAAATGTCACTGTAATGAAGCTACCTGAGCAGGAGGGGGTCATTCTTTTATGGCCCACATAATAGCTGTACCTGCGTTCTATTTTTAGCAGGCACTTTTTTCAAAATAAATTATTATTTCACATTAACCTTTTATGACATATGCCCCTACACAGTGATGAGGCAAGCAAATAAGATACAGTAAAACCCCAAAGTAATTATCACCAGGAAATTTTATGCTCCAAATTATCTTATTTCTTCCCAAAGCATGCACTTTTTTTTTTAATTATTTTTGAAGGAAAGGTTGTGTAAGAACCAGCAGCTTGCTATATATGTGTTTTCTCTTACCTTATCAATTTCTTGATGAGTCTGAACAGTTTTATTACCAATTCTGGTTTCCGTGTTGGACTCATTATGATAGTTAGGAGGCAAGTTTTCGAAGTTTACTTCTGACAGTTTTTTTGCCCCTTCCTCTTCAGCTTCCATCTGCCAAATTTAAATAAGCCAACTGTAAATTAGCAACAATTACACAAAAGAGAACAAGCAACACTTCTTGTGCAGCCCTCAGTAATGCCCTGTTTAATTATGCGGTGCTGTTAGTACAGATCCCCCTTATGGGAACGCTTACTCCGCTCTTTCAGACAGTGACCACAGGAGCATTTTAATGGGCTAGAAAAACAGTGGAGAGCTAAACCCTTGAGCTCCGGACTGTTTAAGCCAAAGTTAGTCCCTCTGAGGAAAAAGTGTGTGAAGACTAGTGACGGTTTGGTACCTGCACTGGCTGATGCTGGTCAAGAGTGCAGCTTTCTATTTTTCCCAGAAAACAGCTAAACACTTCAGACAGACTTTCCCATTTGACAAAGAACAGAAAATATTCTGGCAGAACGGAGAAACGTAGCCAAAGCCCCTTGAAGTCAACAGAAGCAGTCTACAGAGCAGGGTGCTCACATCCAGCATTTCATTCTCTATTTCAGTTCCCGCTGTCTTTGTTCGCCAGATGAAGACTCAACACAGAAGAGGAGTCCTCTCGGAATCAGAAAACAGAGTAAGCTCAGCAAAAGGGCGTGAGTCTTGTAAACAACACGAACTCTGAATAAGCTGTGTCACTTCATTATTTGCAACTGCTGTAGCAGAGCTAGGAGGCCACAAGTTCAGCCAGGCTGAACAACGGAATTTTTCCCAAGACAAAAATTTCTCTTTGTGGTGTGTCTGTTTCTTTTAAACGACAGCTGCAAACCTTTTTAAGTGTAAAGTGTTTATCTGCTAAGGTGCAGCTCAGACAATCCACATTTTGTGCTGTATACAGACCGTTCCTCAATCCAGAACTGACTATAGGAAAACAGGAGAAATTTTTACTACATCCTTATTTATAACTAAGCATATTTTCGACATTGTAAAGAACACTTCGGAAAAATGGTTTGCCTCAATGGGTCTGCAGTCTAAACGAAATGGATGACAGAGGCAGGTTTCAGCAACCGTCCAGATGATGATGGAAGTTCAGAAATTATCTCATTACGGTAAACAAAGGTCTGTTTCCCCAGTGGGTTGTCAGTAGAAAGTTTTTTTTGACTATGTATTTTTGAATAAGAGGAAAAGGGAACTTGGAAGGAAGATTTTTAACGTGAAGGGGAAAAAAGCGCAGAAGTAAGGGGAATGCAGGAACAAGGTCTCGTTTTGAGAGGGATACGAGACAACGGCTCAGGGTCTAGACTCAGTTCCTGGCCTTGAAGCAGGTCCTGTGTGACTCTGGGCAAGGAAGTTGAGGTCAGGACGTGGAATCACATCAAAAACAAGCCGCTTCTCCGCACGTGTTTTCAGGCCTGGCTTACACCTTTGAACCCCGGTTCGGGATAACCTCTTGTGTGTTAGCTCCTGCCGTGCTAAGACGACAGAAGAACGCTTCACTCCTCCCCTTGCCGCGTACTGTTCTTTTCCCACCTCAGGACTCAAACGGGCTATTTGCCCGCATTTTTGCCTCACCGTCTGCCCGCCCTGCTGCAAGAGGGTGGCTTTCCAGCGCAGCCCCCAGAGCCGCAGTACAGACAGACAGACAGACGGCGAACCCCGAGGCGCCGGGACGCGCAGCGGCCGAAGGGAGCAGCGGCAGCGTGGGCGATGCGAGAAGCGGGGCGGGCGA
>VZTL01068150.1:0-14837 GCA_013400535.1 Scopus umbretta | reverse complement strand
GGGCGGGGGGGGCGGGCCCCCCCCCCCCCGCCGCAGCCGCTACCCCCCACGCCTCCCGCCCACGGAGGGCGGCAGCACCGGGCGGCCTCACGGCGGCGGCCACCCACCTGAAGGGGTTTCCAGGTCGCCGCCTCGGGCAGCGGCTCCTCACGGGGGAGCGGGCAGGGCCGGCCGTCGGCTTGCTTTGTGGCCGGCATCGGCCCGGCCCCGCTCGNCGGCCCAGCCCCCGCAGCCCCGCGCTGGAGCCCGCGGCCCTGGGCCGGGGAGAGGCAAGGCCGAGCGCGGGCCCCCGGGCAGAAGCCTCGCCCCGGGGGGAGCGGGAGGGACGGAGGGGCTGGGGCAGGTGGGGTGAGAGGTGCTGAGGGAAAGGAGCGGTGCGAGCCTCCCGTTCAGACCCGAGGCCTGCCTCCGCTCATTTTCCGAACAGGTTTATTGCGAAGAGGATGGTGGCGGCTGCCTGACATCGCCAGTATGCATTTTGCTTTCCAGTCTTCAGCGAAGCTTTTCGAAAGATGTTTTCGGCTCCGAGGATCAGCTGGGTCTCAGAGGTGACACATCCTTGCATCTGGCTGGCCAGCACCCCGCTCTCCCCCGTTGTTTCCTTTCCAACGTTTTTCTCAAAAATTTCAGATCACATCATCATTTTGTATCTGTGTGCATCTTCCTCAATTTCCACTTTATTTTCCCTCTTCATGCTGCACCCAAGAATTTCTTGGGCAGTTTTTGCTGCAGTTGCTCGCTGCTCCAGGGCAACGTTCTTGTGCCAAGAGAGAACTGACCTGTACGTCTCATTTTATTTTGGAGCCTGGGTGAGAGGTAATAGTGAGTAAAGTATTTCTGCAGAAACTATTTAAGTCCTGAAAATTTCCTGCAAGTGCATTATTGCAATAATCACCAGTATAAAATCCAGTGTTACTAGCAGCCTAAGGCAGTTTCAGTGAGCTCTGAATGCAGCAGAGAGCCGTGGAGAAGGGCCCTGTGTCCCCAGAGGGAAACGCTTCCCTCCGTCTCCCAGCCACAGCACATCACGCTTCTGTTCAGTGCCACAGAAGGTTTCATTCCTGACGCGCTGTCAATCTTAGTTTATTGGTACAATAGTTTGATTTTTAAAATGTAAACCTCTTGGACTACACAATTTAAATAATAACGAGGGCTAGGAATTATCTGGAATGAATTAGTAGTTTAACTATGTTCCATCACATTGCAGGAAATACGGCATGTGTAAGAATCCTGTACTGGCAGAGAAGTGTTTAGACAACATACTCCTCTTTTCCACCTCTTGTCTTTATGGTTAGGCTTCCAGTTCATCCACTGCCTCAAATGAGCTTAATAATATTGCCATTGACAATGTGCAGGTGACACTTAGGTAACATTTTAAATTTTCATTTTCTTAGCTTTGACAAGGAACTGAAGGTTAGATCAGACACAACAAAAACATTTTTAAAAAAGACCTGAGACCCAAATTCCCAAAAGTATTTAGCCATTGGACTCCCAAGGAAATTGAATAGAAGCCAGATACTTCTTTGTAATACCTTCATAAATTTGGGCCTCAAACCAATTTTCCAAACAATCTAAACATATGTAAGTGTTAAGTGCTTTAGAAGAGGTGTGTCTAAAGAGCTAAAGTCTCCCTCTCTCGCAGTAAGATGAGGGCCACAGACCCAAGCCCTGGCTTGCAGGCGAGACCCTTCCATGCGGCCTTTGATGAATGTGGTTTAAAAAAAAACAGCTCTGACACTGGCAGGTCTGACAGGATAGAAAGTCATGCATTGTTTGACCAATTAACAAGATGCTGCAATGTATGCTTTATTCGGTATTGTCACAGTGGATTAAGACTACATTCATCTTTTAATATGGAGAAGTACTGTAGAATAAGCTTACAGTGCAATCCCAGTTACTCTGGCTGTTTTCATGGACTTGAACTCAGTTTTCCTAGCTCCTTCAAGTGAGCTTTTTTTGGACAGGGAATGAGCTGAGTGGTGAGGGTGCACTTGTATCCCGGAATGGAAGATCTGCACCTGAAGTCAGTGCAGAATAGCTCTTCTGGTTTTCCGCTGTCACCTTGGTTTACTTCATAATAACATCCTTGTGCTCACTAGGCTTTACACTCAAAATGAGTATAGCCAGCTGAGCCAAATGACATCTTCTAAGCTCAGAATGCAGCACCCTAGAGCACCTGCTTAGACTGGCACTTCGCCCCAGAGCTGCTGAAGCCCCCTGTATCCTTAACAGTGTGTTTGTAAGGAAAGCCATGGGCACAGGAGCAGTGTGCCTTGCTCATGTGTTGAGCCAGCAAGACAAGGAACCAGGTCTAGTTCACAGTGACCTCGTGTTGTGCCTGAGCTCATTAGCCTTACTGAAAGGCAGGTATATACATTAGGGCACGGTGCTATGCTAGCGGCTTGACGTGATTCCCAGAACGATTAGGTTCTTCCCTGCATTTGGAGCTAGGTGCGTTTCCCCTCAGTATCCCTTCGTCTGCTGGGTATAGGGACATTGCAAACTAGGTGGGAAAAATTGTCATAGATGGTAATGCTCCTAAAACTTAGGATTTGTAATGATTAATCTTCATCTTCCTTCTTGGCTCAGTCCAGAGTGCCTGTGCAAAAGCATTTACCTACATGGAAAATTTTGGGGGTGCACGTTTGTTCTAATATGGTTGCATTACTATAAACCCTCAAGACTGTACTCCTATTCTAGTACTGGGTACTTCTGTGATTTTCAATTAAGTGGTAGCAAAGCATGCAGCTAACATGAGAGCTGTTACTGGTTTATTTTTCTTTGAGCACAATTTGAATGCCCGTGTAGAAAATTATACCTTTATAGCTACGTGTACAATAGTACAAGAAATAAGCTACACTTGTATAATTATATTGACATACAACCTAGATCAAGGCCTCAGGTGCTTTAATTATTTACACTGAAAATGTTAAACCTAGATTATCTCCCACTGAGGTTAGAGGAAGAATACCCGTAAGTTTCAGTGGGACTTACACTCAGTCTTTAAACAGAATTGCTGAGGATCAGAAGGAGCTTGTAGTATTGATCACCTATTTTGCTCATTTGTTCTGCTATTTTTATCTTGTATGATTAAAGCAACAGTGACAACCACAAAAAATCAAAAAAGATAAAAATTCATTTGTATTTAACGTAACAGAAGCCTGTAATCAGGTTATGTCTACTGCATTTTTACAGCAGGAAGAAAGCCACATCTGTATTGAAAATACTACTTCTGTTTAAAAGAGTGCTTCTGAGGACATAGGATTAACTATGAATAGGATGTTCTTATGCTGGACTTGTGCAAAGTCTTGTTTAAAATTATGTTAGGTAACAGATGTCAGAGAATATGTTTTGGACTATAACAAATTTTCGTAAATGCAGTGCAGCCCAGAGAGCTATTTTTCTAAGACAAACTAACACAGCTAAAAAGCATCTCTCCCTGAACACGTATTTTACACAAAAAACCTACATCACACAAAACCAGATACGATCTTTTTGGCAAGACATGATTTATTCTTAGACATTCATTTATTAATTTAGAAAGGACAAAATAAGCTGGAATAATTTTAGCTGGAAACAGTTAGGAAAAGCATATCCCAGAGATATTACATAAAAAGAATTCATAAGACTTAGGTCAGCCACAATATAAGACCCTTAAGGTGGATTTGGGGCAAAAATGGCCCCCCGTCATGGTAAATGCACTCTTGTCAGAGGCAGACATCATCTGAATCAGTGATTCCGGAGAATAGAAACCACCTTCTGGTTGGATGAGTTTTGAGACAAAAGACCGTGTTCCTGAAAGCAGCAGGGTAGGGAGTTGTGCATGTTAGATTTATTTTTTCCCACACATTATTTAGTCATTTAAAGGCAGTATATTATATTCTGTTTTCTGTGTTTCAAACATCTGTTATTTTGCATGTTCATTTACCAGTTAATTAATAGCATTCTTTTCCCTTTCCAACAATTGTATTGCGAGCAATCCATCAATTAATTAGCTGCAGAAAAAAAGAATAGCAAGATGTCTGGCTAAGGTACAACCTATAATATGAAAAGAAAAAGGAGCCTTCCGAAGTATGTAAGTATAAACAACATCAAAGATCTCTGCAACAAAGACAAAAACTACCCCAGCAGGCAAAAATTCCAGAAACTGAAAGCCTAAATTCCCTGCTGAAGGGGAAAGGAGAGCATGAGAGAGGGAGAGCAGAGAGGGAATTAACACCAGCAAAGTTTGCAGTTTCTGCCATTTTAAGCCGTAACCACATTGGCTGCTCCCGTGAATTTCCCCGCAGAGGCTGTACCGCATGGCCAGAGGGCTGCGGAGGCTGATACTGCCAAGGGATCGCCCTGCCTCTGGCCTGAGCCTGTCACCTGCAGAGCGATCCTCCCTTACTCCCTGCAGTGCTCCTTTCCCTTACTCCCAAGTACGCAGGACACCTACGCCAAAGTACCCATTGGTGACTTTTGGCCCATCATGATTTTGGTATGAGGCTCACGGGAAAGCCGGCCAGTTCTGTGACGGGGGGGTCAGTGGAGGATCATAGCTGGCGTCCTGCGGCAGACCGTGTTGTGCCAATGAGCCCCTGCTAACAGCAGCCAAGGGCAAACCAAATTCAGTGCAGCTAACTGTCAAAGTAGAATAAGTACAAATGACAAACTGAATGCTTATGGCCTACAATGAATTTATATATCCATACTACAATCTTCAAAAATATTGTGTAGCATGTCAGCAGAAAGTTTAATTCCCCAATGCAACTGATTGCTTTATTAGCACAGTACCAGTTAGGGGTTTTCCATGGGAGAGACTCCATCCGGACAGATCAAGATGTGATAACAGTATTGCTTGTCTACTCTTTTTTACTGGCCCTTTGTTTTATCAGATTGCTTGGACTTACAAAGCTCTAAGTTGTAGTAAAAATATTTTTCTACTCACATGAGGTTTTACGGTATGGAAACTTGTAAATGTCATGACTGAGTAACTGTAAGGATTAAAAAAACACAGTTGTTTTGCTGGGTCAGCTCAGTGTTTAACTTTCAGGCCATTTTTGTACGTTAAACATAAAATTTTTAAGCTCAATCTGAGATCTAGGAGCTGTAAGAAAGATTTAGAAAAGAATTAAGGATTTCAAAGCAATTAGAACAGAATCATTTAACAATCATAGTTTTCTCAGGTATTGCTAAAATAAATAGGTGTTAAGGACGCTGAAATGCTAACATATGTTTGGGAGAAATCTGACTGCAATGAGAGGAATATCAACAGAGTTTTCCTGGAATTACAGGTCCTAAAAAATTCCAAATTTAACACTTTTGGGGAATAACTGTGCCTCATTCTAGTTTAATTGAACTTGCTCTGTAAGTTGATTAAATCACAAAGTAGTAAGACCTTGTTTAAAAAAATGCAAGAATATCACACATAGATCTGATTATGAACAGTTACTGTATTTAACTTTGTGCCTTGTCAAAACCAGAGTAACTTTCAAGTGTAGGTGAATACCTTGTGGGCCTTTATTTAATAGATTGAAGAGATTTGTGGTTTGCTTAATTTTATTTTCTTAAAGAAGAAGTGGACTTGTATTAGTTTTATCTTCACAGCTGAAGAGTTTAGAGTGGAGCTCTATTACCTCCTTTTGGCCTTCTCATGGATGATCGTGAAATTTTCTAGAAGTTAGATTATCATATACCAAGGACTGAGGACATATTAACCTATCAGCACGCAGTAAATCCTTCACAGTCTTTCCAAACACAATCATCACATGGCTGTTGTACTTTACCCAGGAAAAATAGAATTATGCAAATACAAATATTGTTCAGTTTTAATGGTGCATTATTTAGCAAGATAGCAGCTATGCATCTGAAATATGAACATGCTTTGATCTAATTTTTATTGCTTTGTGAACTGTATTTTACTTTTGAGGTACTCCAGGTTTTAACTGGTGAAGACCTAACTAATTAAAAAAATGCCTTTTTTTTTTTTTCAGTGTGGCTTGTATCATCTCAGTCAGTCATGCTCAGAACAGATGGAGCAGTGAGTCACCTACCAGACATTATTAGAGCTGTGACAGCAAGAAACCAGATGAAACCTCTGAACTGTATCTGCTTTCCAGACCATGGATATAGAGCATATTGAATTTGCTTTGACTTACGCAAACTGCAAAGCCTGGTAAGGACTCTTTTGTACAATCACAAGTGCAAATTATGTGCATAGGCAAATGGCTGTATTCTAGCACATGTCCTAGACACTCTAAATGCCACTCCAAGCCATTGGCTCTATTTAAAAATAATGAACTGTGGCAATAAGGTTCTGAAAGTTATAAGAAAGTATTTTTTTCTATTTGTAATCTGTAAGTCCATGGCAGTGGATGGAAGCCTTTTTGCTGCTCAAATGTATTGTCCATGTGTGCTCATACAATCAAATTACGCTTTAAAACTTCTGCATGCCAAATTATTCTTAACTATCCAGGAAGTGCAATATTGTCTGGTAAATGAAAATGTAAATTCTTTTTACAGAAGTGTGCACATATGTTTTTTTGGGGAGGGGGGAGAGCGTCAACTGACAGTCCATAGCTACAAACACTGTTATGAGGACTGTCATTGTATTTCACGTTTTTTAGACTTCATAGTTAAGAAAACTGGGAGTGAAATACAGAACCTCTGTCTCCTGATCTTTTTTAGAGTGTATTTCAGATCAGTAAGTAATGGTTGAAAGTTTGTAGTGATTCATATGAAATGGATCAATGTCTCCACTCAGTTTGTAGTAGATAGATAGTTGATAGCTTTGTTGATACCAGTTCCAAAAAGCAATGGGCTTTCAAGGATATCAACAAATATTAAGCCATTCTCTCATTATAAGAGGGGATCCTTCCAAGCCATCATTGAGCCATGTTGCCTGGATGGCATAAGGAAGCAGGTCCCCTTTTATGTGTAGAGAGAAGCCATCCTAGAGTCATTTTTTTTTACTCTATTCCATGGCAGTACTTGGTGACCAGTCCTGTTAGCTTCAGCACTTTGTAACATGAAGTTAGGTATGACCTAAGTCTCGGTACAGATCTCATCTCCTAGCTCCAGTTCCCCTATTCTGCTTCTTGAAATTGTACTATAGGCAAACATAACATGTATAAGTGAAGAGTTAGGACAAAAGAATCAAGAAATGGGCAAAGAGCTGCTGTGAAATCTGTCCAACAGTAACTCATAAAGAAGGTGCCTGCAAGAGAGGGAACAAAATATAGTAAGAGATGAACTGGGTTGAAGTAAGGTAGACAGGAACTCATACAAGGAGAACTGAAAAGATAACCCCTACAGTAGTAGGGAGTTTTTTTGAGGTGATAGTGAGAAGACTGGCTTGGGACATGGGAAGAGAGAAGCAGTGTGAAGGAAGAGCTGCAGAGACAAAGTACTTGGGAGTGATTGTATGAAAGAAAGTCACATGGACAAAACAGTGAAGCTTTAGCAGGGAAACAAAAAAGCTAGTTCAGAAAAGCAAATGACTGAGGGAAGGGAAACCTGAAGCTAGTTTAAAGGAGAATAAAAATAGAAAATGTGCTTGCATGGAATAAAGGACATAGGAGAAGGAAGAACAAAATGCACAGTGAGAAATGGAGAACTTTTATCATACATGTAATAGACAAAAAGAGACATTTAATTTGAGGGAAAAATTGTTTGCTTGCCTCTTTTTTAACAAAATATAGGGTATCTAATGTGTAACAGTGCTTTGATTATGTATGAGGATAAAAATTTTTTCAGTTCTTGGCCAAGAATATGTGTCATATGTTGGCCAGTTTTCTCCTCTTTTATGCTATAAAATATGTTTTGTATTTATATAAAATATAAAATATGTTTTATCCTCTTTTATGCTATAAAATCTGGCTGCTACCAAAACCCCCAAAGATAATAGTTGTGTTAGGAAAACATTATAGATCATATATCAGCCATCTGCTTTGATCTTTGCAGATTCTAGGCATTCAAGAAATCCCCCAAAGGTCACACAACCATTTATTCCTCTAGCCTTTCTCAAAATGATAAGCAAGGAAGCACTGACAAAATGCACATGAAGTTTGCAGCTTGGCAGCAACAATTTCATAGATGACGCACTAGCCAATAGGTTGTCTGAGGATGTGCCTAAGCATACAAGCAACCCAATCTTCCCTCTTGTAGATTTAGTGAAACTATGTCAATGTTATGCTAGATGGTGTTTAGCCACATATCTTCAACATTTATGAAGTCAGGAGAAATACAAAACTGTATATTAAAACATCATCAAAAATATTAAGTATAATTGATTAAGACCTAACAGGGTAATTTGTCTTCTGTAACATACAGATTTTAGATTGGATATTAGGAAAAATTTCTTTACTGAAAGAGTGGTGAGGCACTGGAACAGGCTGCCCAGGGAGGTGGGGGAGTCACCATCCCTGGAGGTGTTCAAAAAACGTGTGGATGTGACACTCCAGGACATGGTTTAGTAGGCATGGTGGTGTTGAGTTGACGGTTGGATTAGATGATCTCAGAGGTCTCTTCCTACCTTAATGATTCTATGATTCTGTGTATAGCCTTTCTCTATCAGATTTCCACTCTCTCTAAACAGTACATTATAAGTGAGCATCATTATTCAATTTTTCTCATTTAGTATGTAGACAAAACTTAGTTTAATGTCATTGACATTTCAAAAAAAAGAAAAATGCAAACAATGTGATAAAACCTTCTAAGAAATTCAGTCGTTCCTATAGTCTGATTTTCTATTTCCTATTCTAAATATAACTTATGAATGTGTTTCCCCCATGCCTATGTATCTAACATCAAAAGGCATTATGATTTATTTATTTATTTCACAAAAGACAGAATAGAATTTAAGCTAAAATTGGGCATTTTATTTTACTTTCACAGATTTTAGCAGGTTTATCATTATTTATATCCATGTAAGAGGAACAGCTCCAATATTTCCAGTTTTAAAACTGCTTACCATTCTGAGTTATGGTATTTTGTACCTCTTTCCATTATGGAACTGAAGTTTCCTTGAATTAGTATTCCTTCAAGGATGGGTATTGCTGCCTTTTTTTTTTTTTTTACTGTTTTGTGCCACACAGTTTTTAGTGGTTGTTATGGTGAATAAGTTTGTGTATTAAATAGAAGAGAACAGAAATCCCATAATAAAGGTTAGCCATTCTCAGCTGGCTGCTTCCCTGAGGCTACAAAAATATATGAATCCTTCATTTGGAAAGATCTGACTTTTAAAAGAATTAAAGGCACTCTAATCCATTTGCTCAAAACTAGGACTAGCCAGTATTCTCAGCTGACTGCGTATCTTCCAAGTTGCTAGTGCAAGTACAGAGTCATTGATACACTGATATTTAACTTGCATATGATCCTTGTTAAAGTACACAAGAAAAAGCCATTGAATGATTCAGAACAAAGAAATGTATTTCATTAAGAGAAAATAGGCACTTTCTCCATCTTGCCTTACTTGAGATCCATTTTTTTTCATGGGCATTTTTTGTTACTGTAACACTATTTTCCCACATCATCTGCTTTTCAAGGTTGTTGTTGAAGCCAGCAGAACAAGGATTCCTCTGTGGAAACCAGTTCACTCAATTTTTCTTGCAATTTTCCTTTTCTGATGAGAAATGACCACCAGTCACTCAAAGTTCTCACTTACATTTGAGGACACAGGAAGGGCATAGGGAAAGGAAAAGGTGGTGGACCCTGGTAACCCCCTCATAGACCATCTGGATTTGGGAGACACCTCTCTGTGTCCCTCCCTGCATCTTCTACTGCACCTTCCACTTGCCTGCTGCCCTGGAGACATCTGCCTCTCTTCTGCAGCATTTCAGTTGCTGCTCACCCCCAAGTATGGAAGACATCAGAGTGAGATTCCACTAAAAAGTGGCATTTGGGAGAAGGCATCAGTGTTGGCATTACTGACTCCAACACCCTTGCAAAAACAGCAACGAATAATGGCACATGCTGGCAACACTCTCTTAAATATTCTGAAATGTACTTTCTGAGATAAGATAAAAAAACTTGAAAGGCATGCTGTCTTGAAGGTGTATTCAGCTGCTATTTTCTAGCTTTTTTTCCAGTATTCTTCTGGCAAGACACTTACTGTTGAAATATGAAGGGCAAAGTTGATAATCCATATGTAATACAATTTGCAAAATATATTGCTGCATATCCCTCTGTAAATTCACATTATCTGAAATCTGTCGGGGCTGTTATGATTAGTTTTAATACAAAATTATTATGCACACAAAATACTTTTAAACAGTTTTCTTTTAAATTCAAGATATTTCAAAATTTAAAGTAATGGACTGTGATATCTCTTGCAGATTTTGAAACTAAATTTTTATTGTTTATGTAATGAAACATAAACCTACTAAAGTAACAGAATTGGGATTGGGTCATCTACCTGGAAAGGTTTTAATAAGCATCTTGATTTTAAAAAAATCAACTTCTGTGTACTTCAATACAAGGGAGGATTCTACTTTTAATGGAGGCCTGAATCCTATGTTATTTAAGAATCAGAAAGGATCTGGCAGCAGAGGGAATGACCAAACTATGAAAATTACAGCCAGTACTTTGTTTTGCAAGTTTGCGAGTGGGCCAGAGTGGTACTGTGCTGTGGAGTGCAAGTAAATTTTTGTGGTCACATTTTAGGAACAAAAGCCATCAGCCCCGTACAAAATAAAATCTAGGTGATGTTAACATCACATATGACCCAAAGGAGAGGTACAAACTGCTAGAAGAGTGGCATATGGATAGCAATGGCAACAAGAATTGCTGCATTGCTACAAGAACCGTGAAAATAAACAGGAAGTGGTACCACGCAAGCAACTGGGACAAGACCTCTCAGAACATGGAGGTTGTCATTGTCCGTAAAATGCTGTTAAAACTGATCATCAGAAACTACAAATAAGCACTAAAAGGAGATGCTTTGCAAACAGCAAGTGGTGCAACACTGCACCATTTGGTGCAGAGTGGTGACGCCATATCAGCTTGAATGGAGGCGTGATTTGTCATTGTTGCCAGGTGCCATAAATCTTATCAGCAGATGTGTGGCTGCACAGCAACAGTTGCAGAGGATCACTGACTGTTAAAAAGCATTATTGACAAGCATTTAGCTTTTGCATTTAGTCTGAAAGCTACAAAAATATGACTTGCCAGGAAGCTGCTAGCCCTGAAGATAAGTTCCCGTTGCTGATCTTATGCTGTGCAAAGATAGGAAAAGGAAGAATAGTTGGAAGAAGCTTACATCGTACCACCAAATTTATCATTTAGAAACAGGCTGTCAGAAAGAATTAAAAAAGACGGATGATGTGACTAAGCTTTAAACAAAGAAAAAAACAATAAAATCACAATGCCTGGAGAAAAGCGACACAGTCATTAGCCGTAGGGGACAACTGGAATTAAAAGTACAAGTTGTGGAAAGAGAGCAATTATTGAAAGAAGAGAATATACTGATTTCAACTAAAATTCATCAAGAACTTCTCAAAACCATTAACAATGGCCACTTTAATAAGGTCTTATGCGAGAGAGGAAGAAACACCCATAATTTGCCCAAAATGAATGAATGGATAAAAGAAATTACCGTCTGTGCAAAGCAACAAAGACAGAATCTGGGGGAACTGAGGGAATATTAATGATGTGTCCTACAGAGCCAGGCAATCAATGACTGATTCAAACACAGACATAGAACTATCAGTCATATTTTAAAATAAACTAATGAATCAACATGATTGTCAGCCTGCAGCAAAACAGTCATGGTAACTTTCTAGATCATGCTCTAATGATGATGAGATAACGGGTGCACAGCAGATGTGAGACAACTACACAGAGACAGTGCAATGAAGGACTTATCTGTATTGTGGGTTTGCTCAGGATGAGTGAATCATTTACTGAGCCAGTGACTCAAATCACATTCTTTTCACCTATGAAGCCCTTCAGTTTTTTAATAATGTGACTTCTCTGACTTTTAGAAGAGTGTTAGTCTTCCAAAAGCATACTTTTTATTTTAGCACCTTTGAATGTCTTTCTGCAAATAAGCTACATGTTATATACTTGTCCCTTATGGACGATGTCAGTTGCTGACGATCTTTGATTTGTGTGCCCTGCTTTGGGGTTAGGAGACCACCCTTGTACTAACAGCGTTGTTGGAAGCCTTTTTAGGGCAATGCCATGCAGTCAGGTAGAGGCCGGATTTCACATGATCTCTGGATTCTTCTGGGTCACACCCTTCTCCCTGTGGTCAAACAGACTGCCTAGCACCTAGGAGCCAGGTTGGGTAAGGGATAGACCACCATCTTCTTTCCAAGCTTTCTTTGTTGTGCCCACCCTCATACCCCTGTGCAGATCTCTGCTTTTATTCCCTTGGCATCATGTTATGGCTGCCCCCAGGGAAGATCTCTGCTGACTCATGTCAGCAGGTCCAGAGTTGGTCTTCTGTTTCGGACTTGCCTAAAAATCAGCTTGCAGATTCCCTCCTTCCTGCTCCCTGGGGATTTGAGGTGCAGCTTTGAAGACATATTTTCCTGCTGTATTTCAATTTTAATAACTTTTACTTTAACAAAATGTATTCCTGCTTCTGTTTTGTTTAGGTAATATCATTCTCTTCAGTTATAATACCACTTCATAATGGAAATGACATTCACTTCCAAAGTTTGCATGCATTTTAAGGTATGTACTGTAATTTGTCCAACCAATCAATCTGTAGGCTGTGTTTTTCAACTGATTTTAGTATGCTACCTGCCGTGATTACTAATTTAAAAGATTTTCGCTCTTGACTGAAAAACAAAGAACATACAGGATTATTTTAAAACTCCTACATAACTTTCTTCTTACCTTGCAAGTATTGCTGGGTAACAAGGGATATAGAACTGTAATTCTTGGGATGAAGGAGTAGATACACATATATGTACGTATGTATGTATCTGTGTTTGTGTGTATATATATGCTGAGAGCATGTTAATAATTGTTAATGTATTTAAAGCATGAATTATTAGTCCTTCAATAAAATTAATATAACAGTAGTAAATTTTCAAGCATTCTTTATGTGTCTTATGATAAATAATGAATTAAAGTAACTGCTTTGCTCTCTTTACACCTCTACTTCTTTTGGTGTGCTATTTCATATGTGCACTATGTTGGATATTCCTGTTGTGACCAGGCTCTTAATGGCACCTGTCAATGGCACTGAGGGATGTCGAAAGGTTATATATTACAGAAAATCTTCACTACTATACTCCAGCATATTAAAAGGTGATTTCTGTTTTAATGCAGCTTCATCTGATGATAGAACAGTTTCCTACACTTATCGTGAACTTTTGCATTTACTACAATGTTTTTTAGCTAGCTACACTAAACACTTCAGGTTTTAATTGCCCTTCCAGTCGCAGTATAGAGTACAGTGTAGACTGCACTGTAGACAGTGCAGAGCCTGTCCTGGGACAACAAGGAGTCTGGCATCTGCAGAGGTAGCCGATAGCTCCACAGATCCCTATAAACTGACTGACCTGTAAGGTAGCAATGGCAGAAAACAGTTCCTGCAGTGCAGTAATAAACAGTGAGGGCACAGCCCTGTAGGAACTTGGGTTAATTCTATTCTGTGTTGAGAACTTTTTTTTGCTAATATCTCTACTCTGGAACAAAAGTGTGGAAGGAAATAAAAAGAGGTTTGATTTATTTGGGTTTTGGTAACCTTTAAACTGGACTGTATTACCTGATTATTTTATCTGTGTCATGAAAACACATCTTGCTGTAGGTACTCATTTGCAGTAAAACAGTAAAGCAAATGCCACAGGAAGAAGTTTTGGTTTTCTACTTATCAGAACAAAGAGTCCACTGAGCATGCAAAGAATCTCGCTCTGGTTTACAATAGTGATTTTTATATCCTTTCATATTTCAAGGCAACCGCTTTGTGATTTGCGAGTTGAGTTTTCACTTTTTGTCTAGACTCACACAGCCTAAGGCAGGCAGGACTAGTGGCCAGGAGCTGACTAGGAAAATGTCACTTACTTAGCTGGAATAAATTATTTACACTTCAGCTTCTATCTTTCACAAAACTGCATCCTTACTTATATCTCTGACTGCTCCCAAGCATCCCATCAGATGAATACTTTCACTATATTATTGATCTGTCAAGTTCTGCAAAAGCAAAGCACAATTTCTGATCGTGCTGTATCCTTCATCCCTTCTATGATATATATGTGGCATAGATGTGGCAAGGAACAGACACATCTTGTGTCTCATCTCCCAGAGGCTACAATGTTGCCATCATTTAGGGCAAAAGATTGGTTAATAAGCCATCTATCTCAAGGTTTTAATATATCTTAGTAAAATTATACACTATGCAAAGCACGGGTTTTCCATTACTTTTTAACATACATATGTTTCTTTCCAGCATAATTCACACAAGTGGGTGGATTTGTATATATTTGCTTCTATGCACATGCATCTGTGTCAGCTTTTGAAGGAAAAGGATTTCACCATAAGTTATCTACTTTTGCAGCTATGTTACTTAATCCATTCCGATTTTTTTTTTAGCAATTACCACTCTATATTTTTTTGCCAGGTCCTGCATAGACAACTTTCTATGGACTGGTCTGTCATTCCTGTATGTGCTTGTGTTGAATGAGTTCTCGTTTCTTTCTCTTGGCTGCTCTATTTGGCACTTGTGCTTAGACACAAAAAGCATGCCATTAAACTAGAAGCCATAACATTAGTGTAGCACACCTGCACTAATTAATTTTCACTGGTGTGGCATCCAGTTCTTTAGTGGAGATATTCTGAAGTTGACATGAAAACTAAGAAACAGGTAAACTCTTGGTGTTGATTTCAGTTACAGCCTCCCTCTT
>VZTL01068147.1:0-19373 GCA_013400535.1 Scopus umbretta | reverse complement strand
GGTGCAGCTTCCAGGTTTTGTAGGATTTTTTAGTTAACTTTTAGGAGAATCATAAAATTAATACAATTAGGGAATGTGAGTTTTGATCTAGATTCAGATGTGTGTGCAATAGGCCATGACCAAGAGCAGTTGTGGTGGTGGTTTGATCCCCAGTGTCAGTGCCTCAAGAACTGATTAGTTAATATTGATAAATTTAGCAATATGAAGCTGTTAAAGAACAAAGATTGTCATTCTGATTCCCTTACCTTTTGTGGTGATGGCAATCAGACATACCAGGCTGGCAAAATATATATTTGCATGAAGATTTTATTCAGCCAGTGGTGTTAAACAAAGTCCCTATCAAGCAAAACCAGTGGCTGTATAGTACAGCAGCTATGCCCCACCCGTCTGTATCCCTTACATTTTTCACAAATTGCTTGCAGTGTAAGGTGGATATGTTTCATAAATTGTTTGCTTCAAATTGACTTCTGCATAATCAAATGCACACTGTTGCCATTTGTGCTTTCTCTATCAGCTAGACTTAAAAATGAAAATGCAGCTGTGTGAATACATATGGCCTTGTTTAGCAGTTTTTGCTGGGTATATGGCTGATGTCAATTCCCTAGAAATCTTTCACAGACAAAGATTTTTATTTGTGTGAACATATACTTTAAAAGATCAGACTGACTTCTCCAATATTTTCACATTTCACTGGGTCACAGGTTTTAGCTCAGGAATGCTGTATGAGGAAAAGTGGTTATATGATGGAAAAGTACCAGAGAACTTATGAATGGGTTTTTATTTAGAATGTTTTATTACTAGCTACTGACCCTTCAGGTGTATTAGGAAGTCATTGGTGCTCTTCTGGCACCACTCCATCTCCAGAGCCCTCTCGTTGTTTAGTAAATTTAGTTAACTCTGGAAATTCTGTTTCATAGAATATTTATATGCCATTATTTAGTTTAAAACTGCTGTGATAAAACTACATAGAAGTGTTTTGCCACACCAGAATCATGCACATCTATAGTTTACCAGTCCACTGCTTAATCCCTTGAAAGGATTCTTTCAATTGGCCTTCTGACCTGCAACATTATCTCTCTAGGTCACTGAGTACTTACCTCAAGTAAGTACAGGTGTTTTCTTGATCTTTTTCTGCTGGGACTGTACTTTTGGCCTTGTATTCAAAGATAGCACATGTATATGCCACAGAAACAAAGCAAAGAACAATTTGGACCATACTGTAAATTAAACTAAATGTAAAAAAAGACACTATTATTGAAAAAAAAAATTATCATTTATATCATTCAGTTAAAAAGGGTGTTTGAGATACTCAGACCTACAGAAAAGTAAAATATTTTCAGGACTAGGAGAAGAATATATACATATTTTCTGAAACTGAGAACCAGGAATGGTACTTCAAAAGTTTATATGCATGCAAAACGTAATTTTCCGTTTCTCCCTTCTCTGTAATGCCTCTTTTCAGTAAAATACATGCATATGATGCTTAAATTTTTGTTGTTACTGCATCAAATGATTTCACTAGTTCTTGTCAAGTTAAAGTGCATACTGAAGTATGTGGGCTTATAAGCTCTTTGTGATTCTGCACTTGTACTTCTTTGTAAAAGAGCTAAATAGACAGCATAAGTCAAAGAAGAACAAGTTCCACCTGAGTGAAAGGTAGTGCATGTGTCTTAGGTTGGAGCAAGAGTGTGTGTGGAGAGGTTGAGGGGGAAAGTGTCAGGGGAGAGTATTCATTTTTCTGTTTATCCTGTTGAGTTTAGCTTTTCTAGCCTGTTTTGTTAAGGTGATACAGGCTCAGAATTCTAAATAGGGAGGAAAAAGTGCATTTTGAGGAGCTAAGCGTGGCATGTTTCAGCTCAGACTTTCAACAGGATCTACACCTGCATTTTTTTACAACCTGGCCGTACAAATAGATTTGAATGTTCATGTTTTCAGCCACCTGCCTGCAAGTATGTACAAAGCTGTTAGAAGGTGACTATGCAAATACCTCTCTGTGCTTAGGTTTCTTATAGTAGATAGATCCCTCGTATGCAAACTCAGCACCTTTGGTTGGCATAGTGTTCTTCCTGAAGAAGAAAAGATCAAACCTGAGTCTGCCAGGAAGTGGGATTTAATGGGATCAACAGTCATGCTGAACTATGCATGATTAGAAATGATTTTTTTTAGAACAAATTTAATTCTCTTAAAATCAGTGGTTTTTTAGAAATTTCATGCACTGGGAGAGATAGAAGTGCCTGCGACGTGAGTCATTGATTCTTACTGGATTTTTGGAAAGCCAGAAGCTCCTCATTTCTTGTAAGCCCTGTGAGAAGTCTGTTAGGAAATGTTCAGAGTAAACAGGATTATACCAGTCTGTACCACTACTGATGAGATGAAATGGAATTCAATTAAAGTGCCGGCACCCACCATTTTAATATATGTGTTCATTTGCTTATTTTTTTGGACAGAAGAATAAAGATTTCCGTGGAAACGAATTGTAGCCTTCAGCATTGACATGCCTCTCCATCCCTCCTCAGAGATTCCCCTGTTTATTCCAATTGACACCAATAGCTGGATGGCTATTTTTGGTGTGGAGTAAGGGGACACTTGCACTTTTAGAGGTTGGCCATCCCTCTTTTCTTAGAAAGCCTTATCCACTTGAGCCAAGAGGCACCGTAGCCACAGGACACCTTAGTGCATTTTCTCTCTTCCCTTAAAAATTAACATTTATTGCTCGACTGATTTCAGCTGAGGTTCCATTTTCTTTCTGAAAAATGCCTACAACATCCCTCCTAACAAGAGATTGCAAAAAACACTTCAGATTTGGTGCTATGTGATTGCGTAACAGCTGGGGAGCCCATGTGAGCCCACTTCAAGCTGCAGAAACGCAGCCTTTATATCAAGCAACAAGGTGTGCCCTAATCCATATAGAGCTGGCAATACAGAAGACTGCCTAAGACTGACTTTGTGACTGTCTGCAATTCCTTTTCTTCTGTTGCGTGTAGACTCAGACCAGTCATTGACCAGAGTAGCCAGTTAATCCTTTGTATGTAATCCTTATTCCTCTCTGGCATCATTCCACAGGGTCAGTGATCATAGTTAGCTTTTATTTCAGTTAGTTTACAGACCTTCAAAAAAGGCAAAAATTTGAATCCAGCACACCAGAAAATCATTATCATGTCAGATTGGTGGTATAGGCTGTACTTTTAATTTGCAAATGTGTGAGCTCACCGGTCTGCATTGCAGCCGTGCGCTTAAAATATGGAATATTCAGAATACATGATAGGATATTGATCTGGAAACTAACAATTATGTGATTTTCTCACACTTATCTTGTGCTTGGGTCTTACAGTTATCTTTGTGTTCAAAACCCATAAGAACAGTGCATTGACTATATTGAATTTCTGCTTTGAGAAATTTAGGTGCAGACAGATTATGCACAGCATTGGATGTTTAGGAAGACCTCTCTTCTTTAATATAATGTTATAATATGAAAAAATGTTCTGGTGCATTTAGATGTGAGCTAGCTTGTAGCTAACAAATTTGATTAAGCAATGAAATCGGTTTTGTTTGCACATCTTGACAAGAACTGACAAAATATAAAGCATTTCTCACAAGTCTGTAAGCTAAGAAATGTCTTAGGAAAGCAGGCATCTGAAATATACCTTAAAATGTCTGACAGTGTACTCTCTAGAATTTCTGCCTAAATGAATGACTAAGATGCTTGAAAGCACATTCAGCATTTTCATAATCCTTTACTGGGAGTAGGTACCTATTCTGTCAACTCTGATGGTTTCTCAAATGAAAAATTCTCTGTCTGTACCTTTTACATGTTCCTTCATGGTGTCTAAAGTTAAAAATATATTCTTGAAGAAAATTGGTGTCATATTGAGCACCCAAGGAACAGGGAGCAATCATTACATCCACTGTTTTTCACAATCTACAGACTGCAAAATAGTAAAGTGTGAAAATATTATTTTTCTTTCCTGGTAGATGTCCGTAGAAGAACAATTTATGAATACCACAGGGTGGAGCTACAGATGTCAAAGATTACCAATCTCTCAGCTGTTGAAATGATACCTCTTCCAAGTAAGTAAAACATAACATGGACAGGAGCCAAATCTGGGAAGGAGCCCCCTTTCCCCTCCCAGCAACACATATAAAATTTAAAATATTCTGTTTTATCTGTGGACTTGGAATCATGGACAGATTCATTTATCTTCTCTCAGATTTATTCCCAGATGGATGATGCATTATCCAATGCATCCGCATGTATCTCAAGTTAGTTTATAGCTATATGGCTCCCAGTAGGTTTTGAATTAAATCTGTGCCAAATCATTTTTTCAGAAGAATTATTATATTTCCTTTAAATTTGTTTCCTCAAGAAAAAAGTAACAGTTTTCATGCATGCCAGGGAAGCACAAATTCTTCTCTGTACTGTGCATCACATTGGAAAGGAATATCCCCAAACACATTTTGCAGTTCATCTGCCTCTTTTGTCCAAGGTAAAACTACATTGCTAGAAATCTCTGGGTTTAAACTGCTAGCTGTACTACTGTGAAAAAAAACAGCTATTTTTTTCTTTTTTCTAATCCAATTATAGTTCCTGCACACGTTTGTGTCAGTCTTATCTGCTTATGTCTGAATGATAGCAACACCAATGATCACTGGAGCCAGGGAAGAAAGAGATTTAAGGAAATACTTAATATTAAGCAGAAAGATAAAAATTTAGCAATGAAGCTGAATGAATAGTTTGGAAGTGGGAATATATTTACAAATGGAATACAGACGGAATCCTACAGATAAAACGTACCTCTGTGCATACAGTTGTGCAATGCATTGTAATAGGCTGGTTTTAGTGTCTTATTTTGGACATGTGTGAAGCTCTTGAGTCCCTGAGTATATATTTTCAGAAGATATATCCTTCTTTTGTGCTTTTTATGAGAATTATTTGTGAGACTAATGTAATAATTTGTGTTTGTTTATCTACATCCCAGCTTGTCTCCAGTTTACCAGCTGTGGTCCCTGTGTCACTGCCCAGATTGGTTTCAACTGCAGCTGGTGCAGTAAACTCCAAAGGTAAGGAAAAGGATTTTTTTTTTTTTTTTTTTTTGCATGGGTATGCAGCTGTGCTCAGGGGATATCCAAAAACATTGTCCATAGGTTATTCAGCACAAAGCGTTGTTACATTTATGTCTTATATACATGCATTCACATGAACATACACCTCAGCTGCGATCACTAGCAACACATCGTTGTTCCATTTCACTTCAACAAAGAAATTAGGCAAGAATGGTCAAATGGTTGTTTTTTACTTAAGCCCTTGTTCCTTTTTCCTTAAGCCTACTTTAAAATCCTTTTGAAGGAGAACAAGAAGTAGAAATTATAATAAAATTCATATTTTCTCCCTGTATCCCTGGCTTCATCAAAAATAATTCAACCATGTGGAGATGTGGGGTGGTGATATAACTACGAAGACATATTTGTTCTCTTAACAGTAGGGAGACAGACACGTCCAAAGACTGTCGTTTAAAAACAGTCATACTGTCCAATTTGCATCTCTAAAGATGAGTGATATTCAGCAAGTTGTAAGCAAACAGAGAATTGTGTATAGAATCATAAAATAGTTCAGAATGGAAGAATACACTAGAGGTCATCTAGTCTAATCTCCCACTCAAAGCAGGACCAGCTGTGAGGTCAGACCAGTTTGCTCATGACTTTGCTCACCTGGGTCTTGGCAACCACTGATGATATGGTCCAGTCCCCTGAACATCTTAAATTTATACTAGATTTTACACCTTATTTTTTTAAACTGTTATTTCCTCCAGAAATGTGGCTTTGGTGATGATGTCTGCCTCAGGCCCCATTGCCTTTCTTGGCCACTCTCCTTCAGCTTCTGAAATTATTTCAACTAATTCAGTTCTACAGAGAAACAGATCTGAAATAATAAGTGGATACATATTTTGTGAAAAGAGGCAACTTGCTTTCCAAAATGTGAAGACTGAGCATTTATTTAGTTATGGTACATTATACTGCAGGATCATTGTGATCAGGATTCGTTCCTGTCTCAGCTTTGACAATTTTCTGCTCCCTACTAGTTCTGCATACTCTCACCTGCCTTCTAGTTCAGTCCCTCTCTTCTTTTGCCTTGCTATTCCTCAGCGTGTTTATTCTTTTTTAAGGAGATACAAAAAAGCCTTATTGCATTCTCAGTGGAGATGTCTGGATCACAGGAGAGTACTCAGAATCATTTGCTTCAGTACCATATTGTGGTTTTGCTCCCCTCAGAAATAAATTTGCTTTGTTAAAATGTTCTTTTTGCATGTGATAAAGAAGCACTTTCTCAACAAGAAAACCTAACTGTCCTAGTTCAAAATCATAAAGGGTGAAAAGTTGTGAGTTCTTGCACCACAGTGCTCCAGCTTTTTGTGTGTCACTGCTCCTCGGTCACCAGCTTTGTAAATCAACCTAGACTTTTATATCCTGTTGTGATATACCTTACTCAGTTGCAGCAGAATAAGATCTCCTTGGAAAAACAAGGACAAAGCATTACATGAAGTATTAACTTAGACATTTCAGAAGTGCCTAGAGTACAAAGAAAATTAATATTTACAGTCCACTTTCAAATGAGTGCTCATAGGGGCTTTTGAAGTAAGCAGAAGCAGATGCTGAGGAGTAATGCCTGAGTAGTGCTTCTGTGTTGCAAAGCTGACTGGACATGCTGGTCTAGGAGGTAATGAAGCAAGAGCTGTCTCTCTTGGCTGCAGCCAAAGCCCAGGGTGGAGAAGGCAATTAGCCTTTGGTGCAAAAGTCTGAAGAAGGCAAGCCTGAAGAAAGCTTTGAACTTGATAGTGACAGGTTTCCAGTGTGGCCATAATCTACTGACTAATCTAGTGCTCTGAGTTCTGCAGAGGGAGAATGCCTGTTTGCTAGTGAGGAGATGCTTAAGGAGCAATGAGGGTCAGATATGGCTGTAAGAGACAGTGATATTCTTCCTGTGGAGCTGCAGTAGCACTTGGTACTCTAAAGTGAGATCTCCCAGAGCAGACAGACTTCCATGTGGGTAACAAGCAAACATGTATCCAGTGGGAAAAAAAAATTCTATAGCAGTTCTACAACCCTTTTTTCTCAACAAGTTATGATGCCATTCAGCCAGACCAACACTGCTACCAAGAACAGCATCTTGTATATTTTTTTCCCTTGCATAAAATTTAAACCATATATTGAATCATTCACACAACAAAGTACAGTTGTTGGGAAAACAGAAAGTTCATATAAAACTTGTAACTGCACAAGGAAAATTGACCAGCAGAGCCATTGTAGAATAACTGTACTCCCCCATGTGGGCAATCTGTGTTGGAATGAAAATAACTATTCCACAGCAGTGGGTTGTTTCCCAATGTGACTTCAACCCAGCTGCTGTGCAAACTTTGCGGTCTTCAGAGAGGCACGTTCTTCTTGTAGGTGATTCAAAGCAAAATCCTCTATTCCTGTCACTCTCTACAAGCTTAAATCACAGTTTCCCATTTCACAAGGAATCATCAAACTATCCACTCTGAAATCCAATATGATGTACGTCATACAGTTTCATCATGACTAAAGCAAAGGCACACCATTTTCTTCTGACTTTAGCAGATGGACGATCCCCCTAGGAGCTTTTTTTTTTTTTTTACTATGTATATTCCATAACTGTTCCATAAGTAAAACTGTTCCATGAGTAAAAAAGACTAACTATAAATATGTAAGCTAAGATGGTAGTATAGCTTCCTCCTACGCAAGGATCTATGTCTATAAAATGCCAGAAACACTTAGCATCTGTCTCATAGTAGTCACCTGTGGCAGAAAACTGGATTATTTGCTCTTCATTCTCTCTGACTTCCCAGCATGTAAAAACTGAGAGAACTCATTAATGTTAGATCTGTTTATATCATCTTTTCATGCTTCTGAAAATGTTTATATACTGTAGGCACTTGGTATAGCCTGCATGATAGAGATGTTATTTTCTTGGAAAGTTTCTGGAAGTTTTAAGGCAACTTTGCTGTTATATTATAGGTTCAATTTATACAACTTGCTTGCATTACTGAAATAGTGACTTCCCTTGGAAATATTTGAAGTTAATTGCCAAAAAAATAAATTGTGTTTATTAACTTTAAAAGAGTTGGCACTGAAATAGAATGGAAAGATGATGCTTAAATGGTCAAGGAATTTTTAAAAGCCACCTTTATGCAATGTTTTGAAAATTTTATGTTCAGATTCTGTAGATATTGATGTTTTTCTTTTGATGAACTTCAAGAAAGTCTCAGATTTCAGCAGTGAAATGATACTGATATTTCAGTGAGTTCAGAAATAAGCAGACAATGAGCACACTCGCAATCTGCACGTGCTGGAGACTCAGGTTTTGAATGTGTCGCATGCTTCACTTCATTAACACAGGATAAAAGCATCTCCCAATCCTTGCAACATCCCTCAGGTTTAGCATGGTACTATCACCCCAACACTGGAGATAGGGAACTGGAGTACTGAAAAACTAAAGGCAAGAGCTGTGAACAGTTTCGATAATAGTTTTATTCAGCTATCGCTGTTGATACCTATATTAAAATTTTAAATCCTCAAAATTGGCTGCCTTACGCCAAGGGCACCCAAAAGCCTAACAGCTAGATCCACAACGATGTTTTGTTGGCTGACTCACTCAGGTTTTCAAGGGAAGTTATGCAGAATAGAAGAGCAGTACTGAAAGTACCTTTTCACTAAACTCTGGACTTAAGTATCTTACCCCAAGAAGGTCTCTGGGCTCGAACACTTTGTCTGAGGAAATACCTACAGCTCCCTGAGTCTAAGCAGGGCTCAGCAGTGATGTCCCTGAGCCCTGTGAAGCTCCTCTACTCATTATGTGTGACACTACCCTTTACACAACAACAGTCTCACAATGATCGAAGAATCCCCTGAAGCACAGGAGGTAAGTGAACTTGAGTCCTCTGAACCCAAGTCACCCATGAAGGGTGACCCATTAGATGGCCAGGTGCTTAAGTCTGAGCACTGAAACTCATACTCCCTTGCATGGCTGCAGCTCAGAGCAGCTCCACTACCCTCAGGCAGTGGCTGCCTGGAGACTCGGGGTCAGCTCCCGCCACTGCTGTCCAGGCAGCCCTGCTGGGGGCTTTCCCCAGTCTGCAAGGGAAGAGATTCAGCTTTGGGTGTTCCAGTTCACAAAAAGATCTTGCTCATGTTAAGTTTTTAAATGCACTTTTATCCTTAAGAGTCTCTGTTTTCCAGACTATCCATTGAATAATCTGGTTTGAAATCATATCAGTTTATGGTATTGACCCATGGAGTGCAAACCTCCAGTTTGAAAAGTGCCATGGAATAGGTTGCGCAAATTCCCATGTTGGGCTTTTGATGTGTAGTGATGAGCCAGGGCACTTCATGCACTCTAGGCAGTTATTCTGCTCATGTGTGCGCACACAGCTCTCAAAGCTTCTTGTACTCTTAAAACAAACCTGAGCTAAAAAGATTAAAAAATCTCATTTGTGATAGATTTCACTTCAATGCTTAATCCCGTATGCCAGCAGCAGCACTAGTTGTGTAAACCAAAATGTTATGGCTGGTTTTTATGGAATGTGTTCTGAGCAAAGTGAAAAATCAGAAATGTGTCTGGGAATAGTAGCAATAATGTGATTTAAGTCTTGATACTTCTAATCTTTTATTATGATAATCACTGTTCTCATCTAAGCAGGTAATACAGAAACAAGTTGTTTTGCATTCCATGCTGATTAGCTGGAAAGCAGGGAAGGGAAAATCTTCAGGCACTTGCAGTTCTTAAGAAAACACTTTACAGTTGAAATATAGAGTGACAGTTTTCCACAATGCCTTTATGGTGATGGAGAGCAAAAATGGTTGCCTATTATTTGTCTTCTGAACTTCTGGGCAAGCTTGAAATGTCATTTGTTTATTCTTCTTTTAGAAAGAAATTGGAAACATGTTTAGTTAACTTTCAGATCTGAGTTTATGTCTGGAAATAAATATTTAATATCAGGAAGAGGAAAAGGGTTAGGTTTTTTGTTTGTTGTTCTGTATCTCCCACCTCACAAGACCTATTTTCATAAAAACTGTGTTGAATCAAATACTGTAGTATAAGAAACAGTCTTATGTAATCTAAAATATTTATTGGCTGAGAAAAAGCACCACCCATATAGAATTACAGAAGAACCCACAAAAATAAATATGATACAACCTGGCTACATAAACCCCCTGATTTACAAAAGAAAATAACTAAATCCAAATAAGAAACACAGGGTCTTTCTCCATGCATAGCTTACTGTTTGGTATCTACATTTCCCTCATCTTCTATTTGATATCTGACACCATAACGAAGGTTGTACATTCCATTATGGAGCAGGGAAAGGCAATGGATGAAATCAGGACCAAAAATACCCATCAGTTGAGAGTGCAGATATATTAGCTTAATTGTGCAGTGAACACATAAACATCACCTCTTGCAA
The DNA here is from genome assembly GCA_013400535.1 of Scopus umbretta. NCBI lineage: Eukaryota > Metazoa > Chordata > Aves > Pelecaniformes > Scopidae > Scopus > Scopus umbretta. The sequence continues at coordinate 8,895 of VZTL01068147.1, read as the reverse complement.
CATGCTTTGGTCTAAGACGTTAGGTTATTTTACAAAACTATGAAGTTCTAAAAAAAAATAAAAATAAAAATCTCCAAATCTAGAAGTTTTTAACTCAGATATTATAAATACACTCCTCAAAATCTCTGGAAGTTCTTCTTATGCAAAGAAATTACAATGAAGGCATAAAACTGAAGTTACTGTTGGTTTGATGGGTGAGGTAACGAGCTTGGGCATTGCAGTGCAAAGTGGCAAAACAGTACAGGGCAAGGAAGGGAGTTTTACTTTGTGAGCCTGAAAATATTTTTACTCCTATCCCTACTTTCATAAGCAACTATTTGTAGAGCTCAGTTTTTATTCAAATTCTCATTTTTGCATACTTCCTGGTTTTAACTATTTTTATTTTCTTGTTTGTTTGCTTTAGGGATATTACATGTTTCAATTCCCCATTAAAAGATGGGAGGAAGACTTGCTGATTTATACTCAGGCTGTTTGTATCCCAACACTATTTAACTGATGATAGTGTGCTGTTATTACAAAATTGGCCACAGTATCTTAGCCATTGAATTCCAAAATTTAAAAAATGAAGCATTTGTATGGATTAAGTAAACCACAAGAGGGAGCGTATATAATCCAATCAGTGTAATAGATTCATATACAAATGACAAGGAAAATCTCATTTTAAATGCTTTAGAAGGGCTAGAGGTTTAAAATACAGTGTATTCTGTAAAATATATTCCATTCTATCAATGTGTATAACTTCATGAATTTGCTGATCATACTGCTGCTTCAGGCAAAGTGAAAGAAATGTGCCCCAGAGTCTGCCTGTCTCTAGAATTTGCATTCTACTACAGCAGTTCTTTATGCTGGAGTAGTTTTATATGAAAACATGGCAGAGTCCTAACACCCGGGTCTTAACAGGCAAATTGTTCAATTAGGTCAAATTTACCCTGTGATAAATGAAAAGTAATGTCACTACTATTTTCTAACTTGTATACTGTTTTCTCCAATTATGGAGCAGTCATACTGAAAATCTGAGGAGTAGAAGTTCTGGCCCTTTGTCAGAGTTTGCTCTGATTAAAATACAACATATTTTTCTTCCGCTTTAAAAGTTGGAGACAGCAATGGGATTTTTAATCAAGTGCAACAAATATGTCAAGAATGAATGTGTAAATTTGTCAGCCCTGATACATTACTGATAAGAATGATACGATAACTAGATCTATACTTTATTGAGCAGAAAATTGCTCCACACCCAGCTTCTTCAAACCCTTTCCAAGCTGCTCGCTCTTAATTTGACAAGTTAATTTGAACACATGAACTGCAAGAAACTGTTAGGAAATTAGCATTCAATAATTGAGAATTTTGTATGCATGGCAAGCCTGATGGGAATAAAGCAAGAAAAGAAAGTGGCACAGAAATGCTTCATGAACAAAGCATTTTCTCAAACCAGAGTGAGCCCAGTGATTGTATTGTTTGGTGAAAGAAGCCTCACAAGATCATAGTAATAGATCTTCTCAAGTGAGATGGCAGTTCTGTTTAGAAGATAGTGTAAGCTTCAGTGAGCCTGAAGGTACATTGAAAAATACATAACAGGAAAGATCTACATATCAGTAAAATGTACATAACAGTACATTTTAAAGTACTGTTATGGAACGTAGATGATCCTGGGCTCTTAAAATGCTTTTATTGAAAGTTAGCCTGCAGCCAGATGAACTAACTTTTCACTGAGATTGATACATGGATAAATAGCAGATAAATAGCCTTTACATTTTTTGATGTTTGTGGAATTTGTTAGTAGCTGGATTCCATGGAATTATTGTGGAATTTCTGTAATTCCCCTTGTGCACAGATTGTCTGGGACAATTCCTATGATTAATACAAATAAAAGTAAAAAGTTCAGCCTCTGAACAGAACTCTAGTGAAGGTACAGTAGCTCTTGGAGGCCAGGACATGTCAGAGCAAAACCAGCCAATTCACTAGATAGGGTATGGAACCCACTAGTGTAGAATCATCCCCTTGCCTGGTTCAAAGCTGATATATTAAAATGGACACATACCACCCAAGAGCTATGTGGAATATTTTTTCAGGACAGAGATTTTTCCTGCACTACTGCACAATTTTGTCTTATGAGCTTCATTCCTCAGGTTCCGTTCTCCACACATTCTTCTGCAGTGCCCTCCTTTCTGCTTGATGAAGTTCTCAGCAGCCCCAAGCTAGAGAATAAAACTATCCCTATCCCACCATTAGTAGATTTGATATCTACCCAACTGAATTTGAATCCTGCTTTCATACAGAAACTAACCAGTTTTCTTACAGCTGCAGCATTAGTCACATACTTTTACATATGTATGCCTTGCCTTGTTTTCTTGAATAACTCAGAACAACATGAGGACAACAGTTATGCTTCTAACCGATGCAGATTTTTAAGAAATGCAAGGCTCAGTTACAAAACTTTAAACTATTTCTAGAAAATGGGCAGAAGATTGCTATAATTCTCATTACTCAGAAATGCTAATCTTTCTGTTGAAATATTTTCTATGAAATCCTGGACCTGAAGACTGGGAAGCATTTTGAAGTTTCTTAATCTAGATATAAACACAGTGATTTATTTAAACCGCATCAGTCGCATTACTCATATTGTATGTTTCTGTTTCTTACCATATCATTTGCCTTTCAAAATTTGAGATTGGTTTCACTAGCTATTGGTTCCCTTGCCAGAGATGTCGCAGTGTCTTCTGGGGCTTAGAAACTCTGTTCATCCTCCACTCTGTGGTATCCAGTTTTGTGACACAGCTTGGCCAAGACATAGATATCACAGTCAATCAAAAAGGACCACTGCCTGGACTCTTTTAAGATCTTAATGCAAATTATTCCTCGTGTAGGTCTATCAAATATGTCACATTCCTAAGGTGTTTTATTATAAATGCAGGATGTAGTTATCAAAACTACAGAGGACAGTTAAGCACTTAAATCCCATTGAGAGGAGGGAAAGTAGCCATCCATCTGTTATTTATACCTTTGAGAATATTTACTTTTGCTGATTAATTTGGAAGATCACAAAATCTGTTTCATTTCCATGTTTAGTTTCACAGGTGCACCTAATATACCACATTGATAAAACACTAGATTAATAGGCAGGTAGCAAAGCTCTTTTCTGTAGAAATTTCTTTTGCAATACTTTGCAAAATACTTGTAAAACAGAGCTTCAAGAAGGTTTTGACATCTGCAGATAGGAACCTCATCTGTATAAGTACAAGTTCAAAGACGGAAGAATTTGGTCAGGGTCCCAAACTCTTCTTTGGTTTTCTCACTGTAATATATCTTAACCTAAAATATTCAGATATCATCATATCATCTTGTCTATGGCATAATTTTTACCCTGCTTCGGTCGTCGTCTTGACACTCAGGCTGTTTCTTCCACTTCTTGCATGTGTAAAGTCCCAGCTCACCTCTTTTCCACACCTCTGAAATTTGCTAACTTTTCCTTAACCTAACTAACCATAATTTATCTGGAAGAGTTACCTTTATTTGCTGAATTACTGATATTGTCATCCATTTCTCTCTCTGTTGACTATATAGTTTTTTATATTATTTGATGCTAACTACTACTCCTGTGGTGCTAGAAGAATTAGAAGTAAGCTGACTGGTCTCTTCCCCTAATGAACATAGTGAATTTTTAAATAGTTCATGGTCACTTCTCCTGAAAGCAAAGTATGGCAGGATATAAGGAGGTTCAACTTTAGAGAGAAAAACCCTTCAAAGTTCTAATATGGAAGCCAAGAGAAAAAAAAAGAAAGAAAATATAAGTAGGTGCTTAGCTTCTAAAGAGAGCAGTTGGGCCCTACAACAGCAGTTCTCCCACTTTATGAGCCAAATACTTAAGCAAGGTAGTACTAATGAAATTAATTAGGTTTTGTAGTCCTAACTTAATTATAAAGTTAGTTAAATTATAAAGTCTTAATTATAAAAGGTAGGCTAGAATAGGCTAGTACTGAAACAGGTTAGTTTCGTTACCTGTAGTTCCTCATATTGTAATGTTTTTATACATTGCTGTACATAGAGCACTGCTAGTGCTATTTTGCAGTTTATCTTAACTTCTCTTCCAATGGACTGAAATAAATCAACTTTACTGCTTACAACAGCTGGACAACTTGGGATTTTTTTTCTTTTCAAACAATGATGTATTAGAAAACACACAAATTTGACCAACCCAAGCGTTATGAATTCAGGAGGATTTGTCAGATAAATTCAGTTACAGAAAATCTTCACTAGTGGATTAGCAAAACTAATGATTGTGCAGTAGATGTGTCTTGTCCAATAGGCCCTCTTGGCAGAACATTAATTTAGTGAGGAACAAGGTATCAGATTTCTTCCCGTTCGTGTGCGAGATGAATTTAGTTTGTAGTCCTGACTCCTTCCTCGACCATCGGAAAATGATATGTTCTGAGAAATGACTTGCTGTGTATCTTTTATCAAATATTTGAATGTTCATGAGACTATATTACAGAACCCAGATACCACCTCCCCATTGTATCCTAAATTGTTGGGCTAGATAATAATTTTCTCATCTGCCCTTTTCTTTCTTTATTCCAAATGTTTATAAAAAGTGAAAGAACAGAAACAGAGAACAAAGCATTTCAGAAGACCTCCAAGTTCAGAACAGAAATTCTGGACACAATTGTGGAGACAGGCAGCCCAGGTTATCTCACCTGATTCTAGGATACTTTATAGGATGAATGTACTTTTGTAGAAGCATCAGTTTTCTCCCTTTCATATATGCATCCAACCCATTGAATTATATGGATAAATCTGTCTTCCACCAATTTTGTGACTCCCACTCTTCATTTCCTCTGTTCTCATTACAAGGGAAATAATAAGGAATTAAATAAATTGAGTATTTTTTAATGGAATCAATCAAGATTGATTAACAACAAGTTTTTGCACTGTATCAAATTTTCTTTTTCTTTACTTTTTCTGTTTCACTGAAATATAACGCAGAATGGCAGTCCCAGTCAGCTCTGTTTAATGATCAATTCAGCGGTCATACAAAACAGTCACTCATACAGCTGTAGTTCATCTTCCCATACCAAATATTTTTTGACATAGAATTACTTTCAAATCAGACAGAGCCTGGGAAGCTTCCTGGGCATTGGAAAATGATTGTCTGTGCCATTAAATCATCACAATATTCCGTGACATGATTTCAGTCCATGCCCAGGAGCACTGTCCAGAACAGTTCACATGCATGGTGTGGGAGTTGGACTGTTCCAGGGATTATTCCCAGTTGGCAGTTTATGTACAACATCCTTCTTTTCAAGGTTGAGAGAGTTTGCTTCTTCAGGCATAGGCCATTCTGTGCCAGCAGTCTTCATTGCCAGGGAACATTTCTGGGCATGTTTATTTTACTAGTTTAGAAACAGCCAGAGTGATCACAATAGTCTAACTTTCCAGAAGTGCTAACCTCTTATGGTTGTGGTCCTCAATATAACTTAAGCATCACTGGAATCGTATTTGTCTCATAGCCTGCTAGATATTACTCTTTAAGGAATGGCCATAAATGAAAATTCTTCTTCTTTTAGCATAATATTTTAAATTTTACATATTGTTGTACACATACTCCTATGTAATGTTGCCAGAAATTTTTATTTATCAGAAATCTGCATGTCTCTTCATAAAATTTGGATAATCTGAGAATAAGACCTGCTAAGGGAAACTGTACAATTTCTCAGCACAGCCTACTGATTCTCTATAGCATATATATTTTATCAATCATTCCAGTCACCTAAACAGTGGGGACTCTGTAACATTTCCCTGCAGGAGATATTTCCAATTTCAGGGAAAAAAAACAAAGTTTTCTCAATATTATTCCTAAATATCAGTTTTTTTTTGTGTACCATTACATCTTTAGTTCCCCCTATATTCAGGTCTATTAACTGTTGCAGTATCTGCATTATCATATAGCGTTAAGGAAACCACTTGCTTCCCACGAGCTATCACAACAAATATTAATATGTACAATTAATGAAGAAATTGATGAGCCCCAACTGTTCTGTAATTCTTTGGTAATCTGTTTTGCAGACTATTCTTGCTGAATGTTGGCTTCAGAATTTGACTCACTTTTAGAGGAAAACAAATAACTTTCTGAACTTTAAGTTCCTTTGAATATAACCAGCTACAGGATGATTTATGTCCTTCCTTTTGCTCTCTAGCTGAAGAATTCACTGAGCCTTTACAGCAGGTGTTTTTCTTAACCCTAATTCATCCATACTTTCCACAAATGCAGTAGTATGAATATACAGTTTCAAAACTCTATGTTCTTTTTGCAGAATGCTCTCCTGTTTTGTTGGCATACCTTTATAAGCATATAAACATTAGCTTATGCACAGTCAGTTTAGCACGTTACGCCTCCTTCTGCCATAGCTCCTGCTACCTTTGACCTCTTACTCTTTAGATTTGTGAATGAGATATAATAGGAGCAGTAACCTAGCCTAACCAAAACATCTCTGCACTTCTCTTTCTAGCAGCTCAGGTGCTGATGCCCACTAGGACTGAAACAGCCATGTTATGTATTGCACCACTGCTGGGGGTTCATGTGTGATAACAGAAATGTGAACAGCCCTATTCTATACTATCTCTAGGCACCAGGCCACTTTCATCCTGCCCCAAGGACTCTGCTACTTGTTAATGTTATCAGTAGTTTTTTATAAAGGGGTAAAATCCCTGTAAAAGTATATGAATAAAAAAGGGAGCTTGGCCAATGTGTGAATGAGATCCATACCTTGGTGCGTGTCACTCAAGACTTGGTGTTTTTCACTATGACTCCCAGTTCTACAATTCATATATCTGGGAGTACTATAAGAAACATAGGAGCAGTGAATTAGTGTATGGTCATCTGGTTTTCAGAAAATCTGGGTTTAACACCAGGTTGTGTTATGGAACTCTGTGTTATCTCAGCTGAATCATTTCATGTCTCCTATGCTCTATTTCCTCATCTCTAAAGTGGAAAGAAAATATTTTCTCCAAAGGTGACCTTCATATTTTTATTGTAAAAACAAGAGACAAAGCAATGCACATGTGAGCCTAACTGTACTTCTGAGGCTGTCAGTGTAAAGCTTTATAAAGCAGTTTTCAAAGTATAGCTGGCCCACTCACTTTTATTTATTTAATCAGAAGGGAACGTAATGTGTAATATTCGGGAAAAAAATGTAAGATCATGGGAGCATCCACCCTAAAATTGAAGTGATCATTTTGAATACTCAAAGATAGAAAATAGTTCAGACAATCACGTAAAGGTGAGAAAGGGGGGTTAATTGTGCTAGTCAGGATCATCAACAAGTACACCCAGTAGTGCTTCAGAGCTCTTTGCCTTGAACCCTGAGTAATTTCTTGTGTTCAAAACAGGTATCAATGCCAACAGATCAGAATTCTCTGCTAACTTCTATTGCTCCTAGCTCTTTATACCCACTTTGTGCAGGTATAAATGCACATAGTGAAAGGCAGTGGAGAATGTAATCTAGTATCAGAGACTTAATTTCAGCATGGCTCCTTCCCAGAGAACATGTTTGATTGTTACTTTCTGCTGATTCTGTTGGAAATTCTGATACCATAATCTCATAAATTTGACCCTAGGGCCCTCGTCTTACACTTTCTTTTTCTTTCTAGTTATTCAAAGCAGAGCCTTTGGCAAAAGCTTCTTTTTTATTCTTTATCTGTTTTTCAGCATGTTTCCTTTGTTGTTGTAACTGACATTGAGATTGTAGAAAATATCCTCCTATTCTTCTTTAATCAGAACTCTGCCAAGTCTCACTTTAACTAGGATTTTTTCCTTTCTTTCTAGTTGAATTGGAAATAAAACTTACTTCTTTTAGCCCACTTTTATTCTTAGGCTCTTCAAACAGCAAGAATTCCCTGTGGGAGTCCTTATTTCCTACTGCCTATTCACATGTTGTGTCAGAGTTACAAATATCAAGTCTTACTCATGTGCAATCTCTTTTACTGTAAAACAGCTTTTTAAAACATGTTTTCACTTCTCTGTTTACAGAGAGTACTTTACAGAACATGTAGCTATATTTTTCCAAACTTTCTGTCCCGTAAAATTGTGGAATCATCAACAGGTTGGAGGTTGCCTGATGAAATTTGTTCCACTCTCTGATCCACCTTATCATCACCTGAATGCTGGAAATTTTGAGAGGCATGCAGTGTTAAGACAATGATGGAATTCAGTGCTGCAGACACAGATATGCTGCATCAAGTATTAACTATTAGTAATTATATTTCAATTTTTCATAAAAATTAAAATAGTACAGGCTGTCTGTAGTGCTGTATGTTTAAAATCCTTATATTAAGCAAATCATCTTAGCTTTTCTTACCTTATAATAGCAAGGTGGGAGCAAATACTCTTCTAACAATTCAAATTGTCATCCTATTCTGAAGTACAGTTTAATTAAGCAATATGTTTAAGTAAAGGATAAATACAGACAACACATTTATGCTTGAATTCAGGTATACGATTAGGTGTATTGAGCTAGATGCTAAGCACAAATACCATTCAAATACCTTACAAATTCATACCGCAGTCACTCACAGTGACACCACGTGAACCTCAGAAACGCTTCTACCTGTGATAAAGTTCTGCATTTGTGACAAGGGAAAGTGGAAAATAACAAAGGGAGGAAAATGTTGTCTTCTCCCAGACAGCACAGTGTGACAAGAAAGTAATATTTGAAGGATGGAGGAACCAAAATGGAGTCTGTTCCGTGGTAAAGGGAGGCAAAGGCAGACCGAGCACAAAGATAGTGCTTTTTTCCCTCCAAAAATCACTCTGTGATTAGGGTTTTTCTCAGCTGGACAGACACGAAGTTCAAGGCTTCCAGTATTTTTTTAAAAATAAGTTTATATATAAATTTTTATATA